>JAARMF010001188.1:0-24452 GCA_022844705.1 Toxascaris leonina | reverse complement strand
ATATATATATATATATATATATATATATAATTCAGCTACATAAGTAAATCTATATAGCTGCAAAATTTGGAGCATCAGTTTCGCCAATCGCTGCAGTTTATCTTGCCGCTAACTGCAGAAGCTCATTTCAATTTTGCACCATTTTCCGAACCAAAACGTTCGAAAAGTTTCAAAAATTCGGCCATTTTCTTTTTTCCTGCTTCCTTCCTTCTACGACGGATGATGCAATTGTGCATGTAAGCATCCTTTGCGAGCAAGCGCATCGCATCTAACCAAACGACTTATTGTCCATCTTCATTCTGAAATGAAACGAGTCGCTAAAAGGGATATTGCAAATTTCGACATCGGCCTATTTAACTATGGACAATTTCGGACCTCTGCTGGGTTTTTGCACAAGGATATTTTTTCTTGATATTTCCGACTACTGATATATTCTATCAGTATGTTTGTTCAACAACAGATTACAAAGCTGTCACAACCACAGAGGAGGAAAAAGTAGCGATATACTTATACAGATTGGCGCAATAAAATATTCACCTCTTGATAAAGCTGCCCATTACTGGATTAGTCCGATAAACGACTTTAACAGCAACCAACTTGCCTATAAAACACAACCCATCATCGAAGACTGCAAGGAGTTACCCGGAAATATAAGTGACCATAAGAAACTGTTAGAAATTACAAAAGACTGCTACGAAATTTCGCACCAATCAGCCTTGTAACCTCTCGCTCACCCTTGCAGTCCGTGAGAATTTGAATCGGTGGCAATACCTTGAGAGCTTCGTCAAGCTTCCCGGTTGTCCCCACTATTCGCTATTATCTTCATGATCTGTTATAATCCACGATTAGCTTATCCCATTCCTTTCTGCTCAGTTAACCATTCCAACTTTTCTGACCTGCATCATCCCCGATACTCACTTGCAATCTCTTAGCATAATTTCTTACAAATCTGAGGCATATTATCAAAAATCTCTCTCATTTCCGATCTGCAATATGTGCGAAATGGTGCAGTATACGACATTTTCTAAACGGATGCCTATGTCGTGTATACATTCCCACACCTCAGAAAAACACGCAAAGACAGCAAACCTTTATCCAATTCGAATAAATACTTGGAAAGGACAACATACCAACGACGATTTAAAAGTGGAAAGATTTAACCGGTTGCAAATTCAGCTTGAAGAAAGATCACCGAGCATCCAAAGACGTCGAGGTATGAAAGTATCGTTATGCAGACGAACATACATGCGGCACAAATGAAAGCCATAGAAAGAGGAAGCCACATAAAAAGAACATAGCTTCTAAGGAACTGGAAACATGATAAACAAAATAATTGGACTATAAAGCACCAACCACGCTTAAAGCATACGTTGGTCAAGGAATCAGAACCACTCAATGCAAGATGGCAGTGAATGAAGGCGATTGCGCCCTTTTAAGCCCTATCATTTTCAAATGTCCAAAGCGTATTTGTGTTCGCAGTCATACTACTCGCGGTTCATATACGCAATACAAACGCTATATTTGAGAAAGCTATTTGAAATATTCCGTATTTTGAAAGAACTTTAGAAAACAGGCAAGAATGCATCTTTATTTCCTGAGGTTCTTGAAGGGAATAAAGATGGATTTCAGAAGATTTCAAATTTCTGAGTTTACGAAATATGCGAACAACAAATGAATACTACCTTCTTTTTCATATGTTTGAATAGAAAACAATTTGAAGTACACTCCAACGCAATTCTATCTTTTCGCTAAATTCGAACACTGCAGAATATTCTCAAAACACCACTCACCAGCACCTGTTCTATAACCCCTTTGATCACAAAAAAAATATAAAACAACCTCCAAAATGATCGTAGAGCCCTAATATGGTGCACGCATATGCATCGGTCGATTAGAACCACATGCTATAGACAATGTTCACAACTTAAACTACAACTCTGAAGACCTCTTAATTTCCAAACAAAAACACCTCATCAGTATGACTCCTAAATTTCTTTCCATATGAACTATATAATAAAAATTACGAAGAAAGAAAATGGCGAGTGAAGCAGAGAAGAAGCAAAGATATGAGCCATCACCACGAAGCAAATACTGTGGAAGAAGAGAAACCCTTTCATACGCGTAATGATACACCACTTGAACAGACAAATAAGCATCACTCGCTTCTTTCTAAAAGCTAAGACAATGGTGGAACAACCTTCTCCCTCTCCCCTTTCCTCTTCCCGCATCATAAAGACTGATAGTTTAAAACATCTTCAAAAGTACTACGCTTACAAACTGCGTTCAGATCCCAGCTTTCTCTCCAGGAAAACACGGCGCCAGTTATTAGTAAAAAAATAAGACAAAATCAATTATAAAAAGGATGACATCACTAGCCACTGATAATCACTCACGCATATTGCACTAACTTGGACAGCAGTGTTTTCAGTCATTTAAAAAACAGAAAAGGCTGATGGCTGATTTGACTCTTAACTCATTTGTGTTAGCAAAGGTTCGGATAGACTGCTCCCTGTTGATGTATCTGTGTGAACGCCACAACAAATAACGAAAAAAACCCTCAACATCGAGCACTGCAAGCTGCATCGAAAACACTGAAAACAAACAAACAAATAAACAAAACAATACGGCAGATATATCAACCCAATGAAAAAACAACACAAAAACACGAATACCCATTTCAATGGTGGAGCTAAACACATGATTAAAAAATCTCAGTGTTGCCTATCCCTTTAATCGCATAATGCGATAGCTGAAACGGATTGCTGAACAGTTACTCTTAATGGTGGTTGCGTATAACAGAAAAAAAAGAGGGAACAACTGTTCATCTGAGGCTCATAAGCTCCAAAGTTCGACAATGACATTCGGCACCTTAGCGGCAACACGGCCAAAATGTGCTTTCGAAGCACGAAAGCAAAGGAAATAGCTGGAAGTTATTAAGTGCGGAAGAAAAAACGCCAAATTTCATATAAACAAGAAGTTGTTAGAATATTCTGCACGAAATAATTTGAATAGACAATAAGAGGCAAAATCATGGGAATATAAAACATGAGATTCACAGCTTTTCATAGCGCAATTATATAACATATAAGGTAAACGTACAAATGAGAATCTGCTTCCGACAGTGCTGAATTCTTCTCACGTCCAATGATAACCGTTAAAACCGATTACAGACAGATGAGAACGACTAGTGTGATTGCTTAGACAAATTTCGTGGAAATCTGTGAGGAAGTGGGATCAAATCGTGCTGCAATACTCTTTACGCTCGGTTTCGAAACCACAGTTGGCTTAACCGGCGGTCGCGGTTTCACTCTTTTTTCGCTTTCCGAATTCGCGTTCTCAACACAATTGCTCACCTGTAAAACGAATCAATTTGCAGTGGCATTTTACAACGTTACTGCGATTTTCTAATATATAAAAAAATCTGAACTTCATATTTCCCATGCCGGGCAATATAAGCTTGTTCAAATCTCCTTTCAACAGTTCAATGATCGCTATTCTATTAACTAGTCTATTTATAGTGCTTTAAATATTCATTACGATCGTGTTATGCATAATAAATAACAATTATGCATATGTAAAATTCACGTTATGCATCAACTAGAAAAGTTTCTCTTTGGGAGTAATCTCTCTTTATATCGTAGGAACGGATGCTGATTTCAGATACTTCCCAAATAGCGTGATGTCTATGCGGGACGATTGAGACGCGATAAATTTCGTAATTGCGAAATACGCTTTAAGCGAAACTGACCGATTGGCCATTTTCCTAGCAGTTTTGAAGTTCACATCCAAGTGTTTCATTGTAAAAATGAAACAACAACGAACCAACAAAAAACAATGGAATAATGTGCCATTTCAAATGCATCGGTCACAGCTGTAGTGTCACATACCTGATCGTAAGTAGTCGTCTTGTGTGGTGGCGGTGGTGGAGGCCTGCCAGGCCTGCTGCTGCTACTCTCGGATCGAACCATCTTGCTAGCTTGTGGACGATATTCATCACATGGCGGGACCGCGTATCGCAGTTCGTCGCCTCGTTCTGCGTAAAGCGCACTCAACGCCTCCGTATCGGGCCGTGTAGGGATCTGAACTTCACAGTCACTTGCAGGCTATGAAAAAGGAAAACGGTTGCAGGCTATAAAAAAAGAAAGCTCATCTGTTATATTTTTTTTTCAGCCGCACCTCCGCTGGCTTAATGAACTTCCAGGCGCATCATCAACGCTCCACGCGATTGTGAATACATCGCATTTTTGTGAATAGAGAATCCCTCCTACTTGGATAAACGATCCTTCTCTTGAGACTTGGAAGAAAGGTATGACCTTTCTTCAAGACTCAAGAAGGGAGAAATGGAAAATCTCCTCAAAACCTGAGGAAAGGAAAAGATTGCATTCCACGACGTACGATATATTCACCTCGCTTCGTCACAAGTGTTGTTATTTGCCCTCTCAATAGTGCATTGAAAAAAAAAAAAAAAAAAAAAAAAAATCCAAACAAATTTTTGCTGCAATGTTGACAAGTGTGTTTCACAAGTGCAGGATTCTCGTGACTATGCGTTGTCCTTCCGATGCAGACGAACGTCGAACAAATCCTGTGACGGTATTTGTCAACTGATACAAGGATTTAAAGCAGTAAACTCAGTGAAAATCAACCGAAGGTAACTACCGCACTTGTAGCAAAGGTTAGTGGAGGCAATAATTTCCTAATGATAATATTTCTAATAATTATATGTCGCTGAGTTCATTCTATAAGGCAACCTGTTTCCTTCAACAGAAGCCAATCTCGAAAAAACTATAACCGATACGCCAAAAGTGCTTGCAAACCCTCATCAACCCTCATCTTGCAAAAGTATGTTGAAAGCAGTACGCCTACTTCGAAGAACGAATTTGAATTCAACAACTCATGACGAAACCAATCTCTGAAATGACTGCTTATTCGGCGGCTATACTGATATAGTTATTCCATTCACAGTTCGTCCGCATTAAAAAGCAATGTGTCGTACAACCGATTTCACGATAACACATCAAGAACAACAGGGCAACCATATGACCTCCCCCCTCCCCTCTTTTATCAAAGCCCACACGTGTATTTACCGCCCTCACATTTATCGAAGATATGAAGCTGCTTGTAAAAAGTGAACGACAACGCTGAAATAACAACCTTAGGAGGGGCGTTTTTAGGTCGAATGCTCGCGTTACGAGTCACGTTGACCTGTGTATGAGTTGGTAAAATGCTCGCAGAAGGGATGATCGGTGGGGAAAATGCCGGTGGTGAAGGTCTGCGATGGCGTCGCAACGCATCGGCCGGCGAGTCACCCCAAACAGCATTCAACTCGGCAGTCCCTATCGGGGGGCCAGGCGGCGGCGGTGCCTTTCTGATAGGCACTAATAGCCGTTGCAGCTTTAGCGCCTTCTTCAAGTGATGCCATATTCTTCAAATACACTATCAAAAACATGACAAAAAACAACTCCTATAAGCAGTTCAACAACGATGAAAACCATTGGGGTGGGATCGGGAACGTTTCTTTTGAACAATTCAACAGATCAAAAAACGGAATGGAACTGACACAAGACATGGCTCTTCTCTATACCCGTGACCCTAACGCCACAAATCGCAAATGCTGTCTCGTCAGTTGGTGTAATCGAAAGTTCAAGCGTTTAACACCACATGAACCAGAACCGCCAATCAAACGTCAAAGACAAAAAAGTCATGAAGCATTACAAGAAATGAGTTTCCCAGCTTTCTGAGCCACATTATGCGATCAGCCAACCAAAATTCTACACGTCACTTTCAGCACGGTGTGATTACATCAAGATCTGATTTAGACCTCTGCCCTCAACGCCATACATCTCACTCCCAATCCGCCTTTATATTAACCTATGGAGACTTTAGAATGGGATTTCGTAGGAAATCTAAGCTCAAAAAGTAGGACACTGCTTGCGATAAGGTGTCATCTTATCATAGATCTCACAACAAAAAAGGTCTGAAGCAACATTCCTCACATATCAAAAATAACCGGAAATAAACGAGCAAACCGTACTGCTTATGTAGCCAGATGTTCTTCTTTCGCTTAATGAAAATCGAAGCGATAACGAAGAGAACAGCGGAGATGAGCAGAAGCCAGAAGACAACGTAGCCCACGTGGATGACGCTACCTTCGGTGGCAGGACCACTGTTGACGGATCCACCAGGTCCGGGAATGGCGCAGCTGATGCCTCCATAGCCGGGTCTACAGTGGCAATTACCCATATTGTTACAAATACCCGCATCGTTACATGACTCTGGGTCACATTTCGGCGCTAATTTAACTTTCTCCGTTCGATTTTCGCACTTCGCATCAACACACATCTGCAACACGAATTTTATCAAACTACACAACCTAACCACACTACAAAACTGATAGCCAGTCTGCACAGCGACGAATTATTGTTGTCAAAGCTCTGAGGGCACCACAACGCTTCTCTCGCGAACAAAGCACGCGCGTAAAACAATTCATTGAAGTTGAACAAACAGTGATGTGTCCAACGAATCAAAACATATAGGCGATCACCAATATCTAAGTACTATAATTGACGCTTTCATATGCAGGTTGCACAATGACGGTAGGGAAATGCATATACCTCGTTTAAAGCATTCCCACTGCTTTCCTCACAGTCCTCAGCAAAATGGGACCATAAACACAAGCGCGAGAACCATTGAATTCATACCGCAAAAAAAAAAATCGACAGACTTCTTAAAGTGGCACCGCAGACGCTAATTGCACGCATCATGTATGACTAAGGCATAGCCCATAAAGAATAACGACGACGAAGAATTACCCGGTCGGTAGCACAGGAAGCACCATCAGGCACCATACCCGGGTCAGGTTGCTTCTTATTACCCACCAGCTTCGTCCATATGACGCGACAAGCTACATCCTGTCCGTTCGAAAGGCGCAATCCCGTATAAGCAGTATACACAGTAGACGGATCACCAAACGCCAACTTTTCGTTCTCGTGGTTGCAGTGCAAACGGCCGCACTCCGCATCCCTAAAACAATATCTTTCTTTCAAATACAGTATGTTATTTTATTTACTTTGTTGGCACATATATTTATGATTGTTTACTGGGCTTAGCAAAAAGGATGGCAGTTTACGGACGACAAACGATATTCTTGAAATTGAAATAATGCACGTGTTTCATTCATCAATTTCTATTAACGAGGATTCCATTAAGGATTTGCATGAGGCGGGAGTTATATTATGCCATAGTTGTGTAATATTGAAAAAAAAAGGGCCAGATCAAGCAACAAGAAAGAATCAGATAGCGCATGCCGCATAACCATCAAGAAATGTCGCTTGACTCAACGGCCATACGGTTTAATAGTTGTGCAGTATACACAAGTAATACAAAATAATGAGACAGTGACGAAGCCCAAGACCTTTACACAGGTAAGCAATGGAGTGCGTATCAAGCTGTGACAATGTTGCAAATTATGACTCTTATGTTAAATTTGCCAAGCTGAACGACCACAATAATAATAGTAATAATAATAATAATAATAATAATAATAATAATAATAATAATAATAATAATGATAATAATAATAATAATAAAAGATTCATTACGCACCCATTGCAGAATAAGTCAGTGCGTTTTCCAATCCTTTCTATGCACTACAACATTCGTCACATCGATACACCTAATTGTATGAATGCAATCTCACTCGAATGTTCGGTCGATCACAAGTTCATTTCGCTATTTCGCACTCAGCAGCTCAAACACAGTATTATTCACGTTGTTCTATTCTCAAGATATCATTTTTCAAATTTTCCATCTCCATAATCAAATCGAAAACTTAATCAAAAATTAAGCAACTCCATTACGCACTTATCGACAAGAAGTTATGCACCTCTCGGTGCTGTCGAAACGATCATTTCAAAACTGCTTATTATCCAACAGTAAGCAGCTAAAGCGCTACCCATGTGGATTATCTGATTATGTTCAACTGCAAATGTTTTTACAATCTTTCCAGTTTTCTACACGTTTCTGTAGTGTTTAAATCAGAATCCATCTCCTTCCATTCTTACTATTCCCCTCCCCCCCCCCCCCCCCCCCCCCCCCCCCCCCCCCCCTCCCATCTCTCTTGTTTAACTTTCGCTTGCAAAACTTTGGGCTGATAATGATCGGTGCCATCGGTAATGGAGTGAACTGTGTTTTTCAACCGGATGACGAAATGGCTCTGGTTGTTAGGACCTCCCCCTCGATAATTAGGAGAAGGGACACGGATATATAACAACGTAATTTCATATCAATTACCCCCTCCAGCAAACAGTTATATCGAGTATTCTTCCAGCTACTGATATCATAATAAAACGCTGAGTCGGACCAAAAATAAAACCTTCGCGATGCTGCAATCCAACAACATTCTTTCCTTACCACTACACAACATAACCGGCTACCTAAGAATATAAACAAGTGGGAATATAATCGGTGGAAAAAACGTGCCGTCTATCACAGGTGGCAAACTGATTCGCGATCTGGTCGTAACCACAGTTGCCAGCTGAGTTGCCGCGTGTATTTAGCTCGTAGCACTGCTCCGCTGCGTTTGTACCCGTCGGGCCCCATATGAACCGACACTGCTCATCACGGTTTCCACATATCCCATCATAACAAAAATCCTGAAAAGAATGCTAACGAACGGCGATAAGAACTGCCTTGAATGAGTATTTACTTTTACCTAATGAAAACATAGTCCCTAGAAGAACAGAATGGCGATCGGTTGATCAATAATTACGCAGGCCGACTTTCATTTAGCAGAAACTCCTTGTTCGGTTCGCGCAACATGGCACGATCACCCGCTAGCGACAATCGACACACATCAACAAAATTCACCTAAAGGCAATGAAATAAATTCAGCAGGAAATCCATTCACTCGTAATTATTATCTGCTCCATATTGCTTTACTTGCGATTTAAAGGAAACGACCTCTTCTAATGACGCCACACGAAAACCTACAGTCGGATGATCCGGACACCTGAGACCATCCTGCACGAAGAAATCGGCTGGGCAATGCTCCATTTGACCATCGCAATATTCCGGTAAATCGCAAGAATTGGTAGCCTCACGGCAAATGATGGTCGCTTTCTTCACCTGACACGTATCCGAATTGCAGCATTCTCCACTTGCACACTGCGCTCCTTCGATCAACTTGCATGTCGCTGCATTGCAGCACTTATTGGCACATACACTCTGCAAGAGATAGTGCCCCTTGAAATCTTATTCATTTACACTGCTCAAGAAGCAAAGAGTCGAACAGTGTGGAAAGAAAGATAAGTGACCTCGAAAGGACAGTGGAACACTGCGGTTCAAGTCTCTTTTTCTTCCATGCACTTATTATTATTATTTCTACCTCACAACGGTGTCTTAACATTAGCATGAAATGCGTCACAACCAACTATAGGTTTTGAAGACTTACTATAAGATTTCATAAGCGAATAATAATTAATAATAATATCGCAGCGATAACTATTGAAAAAGTAAACAGCCTACGATAGATCCACAATCGCATTCTTCTCCTGCCTCGAGTAGTCCATTGCCACACCGCGCACCCCCGTACACACTGTCAGGTGGGTTTCGAAGACAGTAATCGGCACCGCGCTTAAGACTGTGCTCCAGATAACGCAGACTACAATCGGACCAATACGAAGGTGCGACAATTCTGAAATTGACCCACTTATTAGAGATCTTTTGACAGGCATAGATGAGGTGTACAATTTACTAAAATGGCCATCAATGAAGTTTTTAATATGAAAAATAACAAACAAACTCGATGCCAATAAAGCGAGGCCGCATCTGCAAGTGAAGGATTTTGAATGAAAAAGTTGAATGTGACGCGTTTAAGCTGGCGAAACTGCATCATTCATCGCCATATTAATGCAAAGATGAAATGTTTACACGTTCCCCCTCCCTGGCCATATTAGGCGATGTCACACTCTCGAATCCCAGCTCCGATTAACTGCAAGTATAGGACAGAGGCAAACTTCACCCTGTTGAAGGTGCCATAATACAACCCCTATCTGGGCATTTGCAGTCAGTGTAGCTTGTGTCATGCTCCATGCCAAAATTGTGTCCCATTTCGTGCGCTATTGTTGCCGCAACAAATGCTGCCAATTCACTGTGATCCTGCAATGCAATAAGGTTTTCCGCTCAACGAGGTCTCCTTCGGTGGGGTCACAACAAGAACAAAACCTTCGAAAAAAGACACACCTTCTCTGACAACGAATCAAAAGTTCAGCGAGGAAAAAGACCTGACAAAGTTTTGACGCGAAAAAAGTTTGGAGAAATTTAAAAGCGAAAATCAGAAGAAATTTCAGCGCAAAGCTTTGAAAATTTTCTGGCAAAAGCCAAAGACCTTTAAATTTTCTTTGCTAATGATGACATTATCTGAGAGTAATGACAACGAACGTCAGACAGATATCTTAAAAATACGGGCCAAAATACCCATATAAAAAACAAGAATATGTACAAAGGGACAAAATTTAAATCGCTTTCGTTATGGACATCGAAAGTTCAACGAAGAAAGCAACCAAAGCATCACTCAACTCTCTTTCCCATAACATGCAATATTAAATCATTACCACAGCTCCACACCACTTACCGCCACTCAAAAAAACATTACTATCAGAATCAGTGCAAAACCACCCGCTTCGCATCCAATTTTTTCTCCACCCAACTGTACTGCGTAAGAACTGCTCTTTATGAGCTCAATGTTCTCGTACTATACCAATTCTATCATTGAACTTTTCATATTGTGAAAGTTCAGTTGTAGTAACCACCTCCATCTCATTCTTCAACTCCTCCCTCGCCCATTTTTAACTTTTGTAGTATTACATCGACTCAGATATCGTGAAACGCCTGCCTCAATCCCTCAGCACGCTGGACGACTTCATTTTCTATATTGGCATGTTAGCATACTGCTATTTTCTCACTTTGTTAACCTTCAGCATTTTATTCTTCCTGCTGCCTACGACATGACGGAAAGATCAGAACCTCTTCAAAAAATGAAACAACAGCACATATGGCCATTGGAACTCTTGGTTTTTCTGAAGCACAAATATTCTCACTTCAGTGAACCCCAGAAGTTCGAATCAAATCTGACAGATTATATGGTCGGCGGCGGAAAAAGTTGCTCTAAGTGAAGTTTCCAGGTGCCGCTGAACTCAGTGGAAGCACAATCTCCGCGTAAGAGGCCGCTTCCACTATCTTGAATCTCTGGGGCCGTTTCAAATTGGTGGCAGCATCTGGCAGCTGTTGTAGAGTATAACGAATGACATATTAAACCATTCGTATAGAACTAAATTTATGCAACTTCCGAAGCGGAAGTTACTGATCTTTCGTTTGCTGCCCCGCCTTCAGCTATAATCATTCAAGAGGTATGTGTAGTTCCGCATCCTCTACTGTGAATATGTGCAGACTCAAGGCGCATGAAATACACATGCAACATTAAAGTAAGAGCTAAAATGGGTACAAATGACATTCTAACAAACCATATCAACGCCACCAGAGAAATCAAATGAGCACATCGTGCCCTTGTAAGCCTTGCCAACGATACTGTTGTCGAAACGTATATTCCTGCAATCACTGCTCTACTGTGTTGAACGTCCTAACGATCGATGCGACATTGAGACACATAGCACATTAAAAAAAATGTTTTTCCTGTCTGCACTTGAATTTGATGTAGCTATGCCATAGCTTTCATATTATCAGCACCAATATTATCCAGGTGAAGAAGAATAAAATTACTACAAATTTTATGCGAACCAAACAATGAATTCTAATTTAAAATGGCGCTGACAGAGCAGTCCCGGTTGGGAAAGTGCAGAGGAAAATCCCATTAACGCGGAAACTGTCACAGAGGGGACCCCGAAGAAAAAGCTGGGAACTGTCCTTTGCGGGCTCTCTAATCAGAACCAGGAACATTGCATGACGGCGAAGTCTTCGGTGGATGAAACCGAGATAAGGTGCGATTGGTCAAGCCGGCAACCCTGAACGAAATATGAGTATGAAAAAAATTGGGAAACTGACTGACTGAGGTTGAGCACTTCGCACTACGCTATTCTGAATGTGCAAGGAGGAATACCACTGCTTCTTTCTAGTAAAATCGCAAAATATTATGTCTCCAGAGGCGATAAGAAAACATAAAAAGAGTGTCAAGAACCTATCTGCCCTAACGGTATACGAAAAATAACAGAAAGCTAAACACACGTTAAGAGATGGGCGTTATCGTGAGGATGTGCTTTAATGAGGCCTTTACGAAATTCGAGGAAGTTGGAGAGTGTTTGATCGGAGTTTGAGATCACTTCGATTGGATTCGACTCCGTCCAGACGTCTGCCCACACCAAAACAACGCGAATATTGAGCGGTTGATAAAGCTGAAATATTTTTTTTTTCCGACGATCGAACGTTTCGTTGCGAAATCAATGTAAATAACTGCAACGATGGGAAACATGAGTTGGCCACGCAGTTCACCTCATGAGCTGGCATAACTGCAAACAGGAATTTCCCGACACCTTATTATTTTGAATTTTGAAAAGTTATTGGATGAATGCAGTAAATATTAGTTGGCTGACAACCGAACGTATGATAGGTAATATAAAGAACATAACCGCCATCGTCTACAAAAACATTTAAATTTGATAAGAACGGCATGAGATGGAACAGTTTTGTGAACTTCCTTCCAGAAAGAAACAAAATTACCGGAAATAGTCAACAGCACACAGCATACAAAACGAAATGATGAAATAAATATACAGTTGAGATATTCGGAAATGATGAGGAATTGGCATAGAAGAATGGACAAGGGGATATGAAAACGGGAAATACAATAGATTAAGAAAGAGTGTGTATAAATGCTTACCGTATTTACAAAATTAGCCAGCGTAGAGAGCCGCTCTTGAACTGCGGTTGCATTTTTGTTGTACTTTTCATACTAAAATTGGAATTTGTTGCATTACGATTGGTAAACTATAAGACAAATTTTCAAATTTTCTTAGCAAATATTCAAGAAAAGCTTCCTCTAGAGCAAATATTCAATATTTGCTAAGCACTATCCGCCTTCGTTGCAGCATTTCGTAAGAAGAGCTATGAACGGTGAGTCTTGATATCGTAAATAAAATAGACTGACTAAAGTAGACGCAAATTAAGCAAAAAATATAAAGTGCTGGTCGAATAGCTAGAGCATCGAAATGGTTCAAACAGCACTGAAATTGCATTCTTTCCTTCAAAAATCCTTGACGGTATGGCAGAATTGGCATTTTATATGGTAAGATCACTATGGTACGCTGAAAGTATAGATAACATCGACTGGTTAAAAAATCACTGGATTTCGAGGCCCACTTCTTTCACGTAATAAGGAAAAAAAGGGAAATAGATCAGGAAAATAGCAATATGTTGAGGGCAATTTTCATCTGCTTCCTGCACTACATGGCTCTTGGCCTCGTTTTCCGCAGAAACAATACCCACGACGAAGTAGGTACATAAATGCGCATATATACAGCGTCTAAGCATTGGACAGCGCCTAAGAGTCAAGAAAAAGAAAGAACACAATTCAGCTAATCCAAATTCGCGACAACTAAATAAAATGTTGATCTTATTGTCTCGCATGCCGTTAAGTCGCAGTAAACACACTATGCAAACCTAACAGTACTCACCACTGAATAATCGGCAATTAGAGCAAACTCCACATATCGCCATTTGCCGTCCAGAAAAGCTGAATAGTAATCGGTGGTTCGCGTACTGCCCGGCTCTCGCTTGTTCCTTCTCCTCCACTCTTAATTCAAAGGCACTTCATTGAAAAGCTGTCTATAACGCTTAAAAACAACCGCTACAACACTAATTAAGAAATGGTAGCAATGACAGTGAAAAGAAGATAAAGAAAATAGCAATATGTTGAAAATTGAGGGCAATTTTGATCTGCTTCCTGCACTACCTAGCTCTCGGCCTCATTTTCCGGAGAACGAAAAAATTGACCTCTTTCGATAAAATTTTCCCCAGCCTTTCCTCATTCACCGGAGAGAATATAAAGTAAACTGTTCTAGGAAAAAAAACAGCGATACCTTCGCCCACAATTACCGTTATTTTTGATCAATGGCCAGCACGGTATTACTGGGAACCCTAGATGCCCGTATATAAGAATACGAAATAGGCAGCCAAATAACACTCTCCATCAGTCTTTATCATACTCTCGCGCACTCTGTTTTCGATTGTCTGCGATTCTCTCTGTTCTTTTCGCAATCTTCGCCTTGTGCAAACTTCGTAAATAAACTTACCACACCGATTAGAATTCTGTGGCAAGAGTACGAATGACGCATCCGGCTTCGCTGCTAAGACGTACCTTCTCTTATTTATAGTCAAGATAGCGCTGAAAGGTTTGCCTATAAGCAGTGATAAATCAAAAGAAATGAAACAAGACGAAAAACACACCAACAAATAAGAACAATGCTAATTAAAAATTTTTGTTATTTATCGTTCAACCTTTATAATATCGATGTGTGTCGAAATTAATTAATAACACACTCTCTTTTTTCTAAACTCAATCAAACTACATTGTAGTCCAACGCTTGCGCTCGCGATATTTATATTCACGACTAAGATAGCAAATAGAAATCACAATCCTCTCATGCGGTATTTTGTTTCTAATAAAACCCATACATTTACTATTACCCATTCTCCTCTATTCTTTTTACTTTTCTCTTTTCGGCACCTCAAATTAAACGAATTGCTTTTAACTCCCACCGCTCTCTCACCATCTCCTTCTCCCTCACTGTCATAAAAAACGTGGGAAAATCAAACCACACGTATCGCATATGTCAATACAACGAAATAAAGAAAAAAAATAAAAAATAAAAAACGGTGTAACAATGCAACGAACCCGAAGTGATGCAACGAGCATAAACTCAAGGCGCTATGTTCTCCTTCACTTACGCCTTCAAAATGACAGTTACTCGCCGTCTGCAAAAATTTCTTATCGAAATATGCAGCAAAATTTTGGTCATCAAATAATGTTAAAACAAAGTTATGCATCATCATCACAGTCTCGTCTGCATCGTCGAAAAATCACCTCTCCCCGACGATTTCTGCCAGAAAAACCTCCAACACAAATCTCGCTATCGCAGCAACTGCGGACATCCTCATTCACTTGGCGCAGCTGCTTCGGTTCCCCACCGTCACTATTGTCTTTGAATCTGGCAAGCTTCAAGGTATTGCAGAAATAACACTCCTTGTTTAAACTAAGGCAAGTCCTAGCAAACCCTTAGTTCAAATCAAAAAAACCTATCCAACTCTATGCACCAATCACTTCGCCTAGGCTGAACGATCTGATTATTAATTATTGTTTTACATCTTGTTTCTGGCTATATTGATAAACGCAAGATAGTGCATGAAAATGCCTTCGGATTGTTTGCTGATATTATTAGTGAATGGATATGGGTAAGGCGAACAATGGAATAAACATATAGAATGCGAAAGTCAGTCAAAAAACCAATGAACTTTTCTTTTCAATGAATTGATAACCACATATTTCTGAGATAGCGCAACGTCGATAGCCCCTTCCTTCCTCACAAGCACTAAAACCTCCTTTACTCCTTTCAAATACTTTCCCACTCTTACATATCTCTTCCTCAGACATGGTTCCTCAATCGGCTTTCATCAACGAAGCTCTTTTCGTAGATAGTCAAATAACAATCAAATAAAATGGAAAATACCTTTGGTGTAAAAGGTGCACCAGTTGCAATTGCATCCCTAAAATTAAAAAATAAAAAAACATTAACATATATTTTACAAGTTGCTCTTTTTTCCTCTCCATGCATTCTAAACGTTATCCTCTAGAATGTTCCAAAAATTGCTGCACAGTTGGTGAACAACTAAATTACTATAAGCGGCCACATTCTACTGATTAGTGAAAATTGAAATGCGAACAATCATCGCCCCTGATACGTGAAAATACATCTTTTATCGTCACCAAATCAGACGTCAATAAACTTTTTATGACCCATCTTCGCCATCTCTCATATATTTCCACTATGTGAAAGTCGATCTCTTCAATTACTTCATCAATTTTCCTCTCTTGAATTTTCACTATACAGCGAAGAGCAAAGTGATGAAAAAATATTTCAATCAAGCATTGAATTGATGATTATATAAAATCTAAAAATTCAACTTGCCACCGAATACAACAATGTCGAATTCGTCGAATTAACTATCGCAGAGAGAGAAAGAAAAGAAAAAAGAGAGACCTGTTTGGGTGAAAGACAATTGTTCGCGTTTCATTGAATTCGTTTATAAATCGAAGCGGTAGCACATCACTCCACTGAGCCTAAATACTTGTTCCAATTTGTTATACACAATTTTTTGAAACAATCTGAACAAAATTTGAGAAAGACCAACAACTTATCGCAGCTTGCAAAAATCGTTCATATGAATTGTAATTCATAAATATAAAGGAATAAAGTTATCAACTTTAAAGTTGAAAATTAAATGTATGAGAAAACTATCAGCTGCAACTTAGAAAAAATCAACGTAAAACATAACCGAAAAAAAAAGAAAGAATGAATAAAGCAATGCGTTCGAACGTCAAAAAAATGTGCATTCTTTAATACAGCAAACTATGTGCTGGGCTCGCTGATACACTAATATCGAATTACATCGAGTACTCTCATCCGCCCTCCCCCCCCCCCCCCTCCCCCCACGTCCCTCCCCCCACACATCGCTTAAAGTTTCTGCATGAAATAATCCATGCTTCAAGACGTTCCTCTAAAAACGTTAAAAAAGGAATAAAAGGTTTCGAATGGCAATCAAGATCAGAATCACGACGAAAACCTTACGCCTGACAGCGATGACTTCAGAGTGCTCAACATTCTACAATAAATCACACTCGACAATGTACACATGAACGAATATATTAATTCAACATAACAAGAATAAAAAATATTGAAATCACTGCGAAATCATCTATATAACCCCTCAATGGCGAAAACATCTGTTACGTTGCCATTCACTATTGGTCAGTCGCCTTTCAACTCTTTTATGTCAAATTAGTCAATACTCGTCATATGTCTACCGTTCAGATCGATGATATCACATTTGAGGTGAACGAGTGTTTTGCATGAGGTACAATTGAATGTGATTTGTGGCGAATGAAAGTAAAAGCATACAATGCTTATAAGTTGGAAAGCATCTAGATTGCTCGACTCGTATTCGATATGCAGTGGGCATTCGGTGCCCTCGTGCATGACCAGATTGCTTCCAACGATCGCACACTTTACCTCACACTGAAAAATAACTTCATTATCGAACATATGGAGCGACATTCAAGCGATACACCTCATACCGATTGAAAATCACTTAAACAGCAGTGAAAAATGTCTGCAACGCACTGCAACATACCAACATAAACTCAATACAGCAGCGAGAGCAGCACAACCTCGACATAAACAATTAACAATTATCTCTGATGTTTAGCAACGTTCACAACAATCACCCAATCATCGAGCGACTAGTGAAAATGTAAACATTTCAACAGATACAATCCAGTAAAGCAGCATCTCCGAGATCAAATCTACATTCGTTAGACTTCTCAAGGGTTAAATCCACGTTATTCGCCCCTCCAGGATTAATTATTCAAGCCAGAGAAATTATTGAAACGCCTGTAACAAAAAAACAGTTTCAGTAGCACATAGCAACGACATAAACAGTTAAGAAAAACGCACAGCACACGGATAAGTTCGCCAAAATGTAAAATCATCCGCCCAGTATCTGCATCATTTCCAGCTTCTGCTATTTAAATCAGCACTAAATAGCGCTATGTGGGCCATAGCGCAATGCAGTGTTCCACTGGAAAATTTCATCAATAATTCTATTGTCGCAACAAATAATCACATTCCGAATGCACCCACTTCCGCTAAACAAAACTCTTTCACATTAATTGACACTTCTGAGTGCGAATTTCTTTTCGGTTGATTCATAAAGACTGTAAAAGCTCACTTATTCAATGTGACGATGAGCTAAACGTACAATAAATAATAAAAAGTTGAAGATAAAAGAGGAAATATACTCTAAGAGATAAAATAATAGGCATTTTTTTGTTGTTTCATCTATCTCATTGATCAGTTTCTTATAGATTCAAAACCTATGCGAGGAAAAAAAAAACAAATAATAAAACGTTCGCTGCAGCGCCGTGATATTTCAAACGGTTCAATCACTCAAACATATTTTGCAACAAAGAGGCGATTCCTTCTTATTCAATCGACGTAAAATGAGGGCCTAACAGGTGTGGAACGACGCTAAATTTCTTTTAAAATCTTCGACTTCTTTGATGTTGATCGACTGACGTGAAACATAATATAGCTTGTTAACTCAAACCGTGAATTACTCCCTATAAAATTTTGCCACTTTGATTCCCGTAGTTGCAATTAACAAAATATAAACTTGCAAAACCTATGCTCGATCACAGAAAAATATTCCACCCTTACGGTTTTCCAAAATTTTCCGCTTTTGTGATATACACTGTGATGTGATCAACAAATAAAACTGATAATTTTCAACCCTCTCACATTATGCCAAAATTTTCTCGAGGTTTGTGGTGCGCAAAATTTGTTCTGCAAAAAAAGGGTCAACTAAAATTCGACTCGACAACATCATTTCATAGTAGAAATACGCCCCTGCACCCGATCGCTGTTCCTTATTTCCATCAAGTGCAAATAAGGAAGTTTTCTTCATCAAATCAGTTCAAAAATTCTTCTATGAAAAGTAGATCCCCAATGAAAGTGATGCAGCAACTGATCACCTAAAATAAACAAAACATAACACCACAGATCAAACCACTACAGTGACCGATGAACACACACTCGGATAGGAAATGTTGTTGTATAAGACTAAACGCATTGAATGGTCAACAGATCGCAACTAGCTAACAAGCAAAACAAGACCAAAATGCAATCTCAGAATTACTGCAAAAGTGGAAAATGCATTTTTAAGCGGAAAAATGGAATCTTTATATCTGAAGAATACAACCCTCATCAATTTATGTTTAACACTCAGAGTCCTGAGCTCGGAATTAACTATAGCAATTAGCAAAACGTCGTATCTCTCACGAAAACTTGCCTCTCGTAATATTCAGCATGGAAACGATCATCGCACACATTCGTCAGTACCGGTCAATGACGACGAAATTACAGCGTTCTAATGTGGTCAATATTTGTATTGCTGTTATTTTAATCCCCAACGAATGTTTAACTCAAAATAAAGTATCTTAGAAGTACGCTCCTAATAAATCAAAATTAAATCTGTCAGAGACTATTAAGATTCTAAGCGATCTATTGCAATAAAGGACTTTATTGGAAGCAGCTGGAAGATGGGTAATTCAAGGTGCGTTCCTTGAATATTCAATAGTCCACTTTTCTGAGTTGGTTGGAAAAGACAATGACTTAATTTTCAAAAAAAAAAGTTTCAGATTACTTTGAGGCGGGGTTAGGTGATCAATCGATATGATAGCCTAAATGGTTGCCCGTAGACACAACCTGGACAGACGTCGATACGATGATGCGAGAAGGCGACGATAACTGCACGGTGATGCGCGCGGTCACAACAAAGAACTAGCAGCGAGAAGCGAGCAAAACCCTTAGCGGCGACACTCGCTGCGATCGAAACTTGTTTGTGTGCATCATGAAAGCATAACCACCACAGCACTGGTTCCCTTACCCAACCAACCAATACAAACACCCATCTCACTTCATCGTTCAACATCTCACCACCATCCAAAAGACATCTTTCAGAATTGCTTCAACAGATGTGAATATGTTCATCGTGAAGAAAGAGAGCAATATCCTCTACAGCCATGCATCTAATAAAGAAATTGATCTCATTATCTCATACAAGGACTTCCTCTAAACTCTGCGCGCTCGTTTCCTCATCAACACCCTAGTTAAGGTGAGTATGAATTTCTCCTTGAACGGATCTCGAGATATGATCGCATCAGCCGCGCTTCCTTCCTCTGAGCCTCTAGTATTGCCCACGGGACTAGCCATGAATGTGCACTTCACAAACTCCACCGAGCAGTCTGTTCGCAGCAGTTTACCATGATACTGTGGTGGCATTGGGCTAACACTGAGCATACCTGGCAACAACTGTGAGGTTTTAATTCATAATATGTTGTCATCTGCTCAACGATGTAATTCCCTCTCTTTAAGGATACTTATCTGCCGAAGAATTACCTGTAAGAATTTCCTGCATTCTTTACATCACTGTTATGTTGTCTTCAGCATTGGAAAAAGCAACCGCTAGAGTACACCTCTTTCAACACTGTCTAACCTCACGGACTACGACTTCTCACAACATCAGTGATCAATATAAAAAAAATGAATGAGCTACTAATAAGGGATCGGATATCATAAGATTCTTTGATAATGCATTTGTGTATTCGTTTACTCATGAACGAAGAACACCATCAGATCGAGGGATGAAGCAATTAAATGCAGCAAGTGGCGAAACAACCCTTATCGTCCTTCCACCTTAACATGACTCATCTCATTATTTTCACATCTATGAAACTTTCTCTTCTCTTCCCTCCCTCTCTTAATCGAAACAACGCAACAAAGGGCATAACGTTTATAAGGATGAATCACATCAAGACGATAATTGATAGAAAATCACTGACGGGAACTAAAAGAAAGCGAGCGAAATGTGATGCGATGAAAGATCGTTGAACGTCTCACTGACGTCGATTGATGATGCTCCCAGATAGAATGTTTATAAATTCGCGAGATTCAACGAGAGTATTATTGAAACTAACAACTGTTCCATTCGGCATCAAATACCATAACACCTCGTTTATAAAAGCCACTCGAATATAAGCATATTTGCAGATGTGAACTGCATAAGCCCTCGCTCACTTTCACGAACATTAATTTTCACCTCATACCTCCGCACACAGAAATATGAACGCCTGCAGCAATTTGTTCTCGCTTACAGATCCTTCCACATAACAGGAATTAAAAAATTTTCAGTCGCACTATTTCGTCATTTCTGAACGCAAAAATGCATTAAACTGTTTTCCGAAACCTGCCGCTCCCTCATGTGAATGATCGGAAATGAAGTGTTCGCACTGGTAGGTCGAGTTTCTTTTCGGGCCGTCCCTCTTCTTTTGTAAATAATCCAACAGAATGGCACTTTGGAATACAAGTGGGCACTTATACTTTCATGCAACAGCTCTTCATTTGTTTGCACACGAGTTGCTGGATGTGAATGTCTTCTTCAGCGCTCAATCTTTTGAGTAAAAGAAAAACCTATATAGTGATTAGTTCTTCGAATGTTGCATGTACATTTATGGAAGTAAAAAAAAAAAAAAAAAAAAGAATGGACGATAGCAGTGAAGAAAATAAGCGAATAAAAATCAAAGAGGAAACGCGGAAAGTTCCTTTAGCTATATTTTGCATTTGAAGATATGATTTGAGTAATTCACCGACCTCTATGTCATAATCGCTACAAGTAAGTAAAACATAAAAAGTTGTCATTACACAAGGCTTATTTAGTGACAACACTTGTTGCACTTACATAATGAGAATATAATATTCGAAATGCACCTACAGGTTCAGTATATGTAATATCCCTTCAGCAAGAGAATTAATGGCATATGAAATCGCTTGTTGGAACAGTCATTGAGAATTGCTGCGCGATGGCTGCTGATCCCCATTTTCCTATGTGTTATAAATACCGGGGTTCGTCAGTTGGAAGGTTGCTGAGCGGTCGTGTTTCTTTTCGCTCAGCTCGACGCGGCGAAAGACTGTGGAACGGCAGTCAGATATGACGGTTGCATGCGAATATATTGAATTAGCAGACGCGTACCAACCGATGGCGAAATCCATCAGGGTGTGGGTGAAGTTGGCGGTGGTATTCCAGCACTTAAAAAATGGCCGCAATAACCAATGACGTTTCGTGTCAGAGCAAGTATGATCCGCCAAAAAAGATCGCTGCCCTACTGCCTTGTATGTACTTCGTGGAAGAAGAAAGGCTAGGAGCATGAAACTTTGAATGACCGAAAGCTATGTTGCCAGCAGGTCGGCCACCAGGCGATGTACTACCGACCACAGCAATATAGAAAGAGTGGCCCTCAGTCCTGTGCAGGTTCCTGTCACCTTCGCAGCGATGGTGGCGAAGGGATTGATGAGGGGAAGAGCGTGCTAAAAATCTCGCAGTAATGAGACCATCCGTATGCAATATATCGCCGGGAACCTTCAACGTTCGGACATTCAGCAGCGATCACTTGGTTGATCTGCTGCTACAGAACACTTGGCTAAGCAGAGACGTCCGTATCGACATCCTGGCAATAAACGGGACCACAAGGAAAACAGAACCGAACGCAAAATAGACAGACGGCACACAAGTAATGCTGGAAGCTGTTGAAGAAAGGATGATGGGGGCGTTGGATTCATCGTGCAGTCTCAAAGAGCGAGCAAAATAGCATCGTGTGAGATCATTTCTTCACGTCTCGATGGGATCGTCATGAACAGCGACAAGAAGGCCACACTGGAAATAATCGCGGTCTATGCTCCGAAATCTACATCAGACGACAAGGAAGTTGGACTGTTTTATGATGGATTGGAAGAAACCGTTTGAAGGAAATCGACCTTCACGATAATTTTCGGCGACTTCAACGCAGAGTTAGGAGCAAGAGAGGATGATTTCGCTGAACCTGCCAAGCTCTATGTTATGAATTCTTTCTTTGCCAAAAAACTCGGGAGACGCTGGACGTGGCATTCTCCAACCGACACAACGAGAAATGACATCGATTACGTTCTTACAGACAAATAAAGACTGGTGACAGATGTGACCGTAATATCAGAACATACTGTATTCGATCACATGGATCACCGTCTCTTAACAGCGGAAGCTGCAATCGACTTCCGAGCAGAATTTCAAGAAAAGCATTTTATCGGGAAAGGTCCAAGGAGTTTGCCCCGACCTCTTCTTGCAAGCTGCTAAGGATGACAGATGGGGCATGATTATGGTTACCTCTTCAAGAAGCTTGAGAAATGTAAAGCTGCTGCCGCTATGAACGTCGTGAAACAGCCCCAGAACCACCTTGGCGTTGTCGCGATCGACCTTCTTCGTAAAAGGCGACAAATGGCCGCAAAAAGCAAAAGGAATCAGAATACAAACTGTGCAGACTATGGCATAAGAAGATGACAGAAGACTATGACGCTTAGCGGAAAGAGAAGTTAGGGAAAGCAGCAGAAGAGAAGACTAACTTGAAGAAAGCTTGGATAAAGGCACAACTACATCAGTAAATCCCAATGGTGTCCATCGACGGAACGACAGACAGAAAAACGGATTGGAAACGGATGAAAGAAGTATGCAAAACATTCTACGAACAACTGTTTTCGTCGACTGTTCCAATAAAAGCCCCCGATCTAACTATGCCTTAGTCCTTCCAGAAATAATATCCAGTAACGCCGGAAAAGCGATATGCACTATAAAGCAAAAGAAGGCCACAAGTATTCATCAAATACACATGGAAGAGATCCAAGCCGGCGACGGAATACTTGAAAAAGCACTCAGCGCTCGGTCTTCGTGTTACCTAAACCTGGGGAAGATCCCGATAGAATGGAAACAATCGCGAACAGTGTTGACACCCAAAGAAGAAAAACCTGAGGAAATACGCAACTATCGCCTGGTATGCCTGCTATCACATATCTACAAAGTTTTCATTAAAGTAATCTATATCAGAAGTGAATCAGTCCTCGATGAAAATAAAAGACGTGAGCAGGCAGGCTTCGAAAACGGTTTTCTACAGTCGACCATGTTTTCGCGCCAAATCAGCTAATAGAAAGGTGCAGAGGGTGCTGCTCTGCCTACTCTTTGTAGACTTTAAGAAAGTCTCCGACTCGGTGGAGCTCAGCGCAGTACTCAGAAGCCTCTCCGATCAAGTAGTGGATCTCGTGTATATTTGTATCATCGGAAATTCGCTATTTGAATCGGACACGGAGATCACGCTATTTAAAACAACAGCAAGTGTAAAAATCGGACGAGGAGTAAAACAAAGAGAGCCATTTGCTGCCCAAAAGCCTTTTCATCAGCTCTCGAAGGCGTTTTGAGGAATACGAAGACTGCGGGTGGCTTCAAGGTTGACGGAGAAGAACTTCAAATGCTTCTCTTTACAGATGATGTAGTACGACGCAAAAAATTTGCAGAACTTACTAAAATGAGCTCAACAATAAGGTCAAGAAAATTGGGCTCAGCATTCACGACGGAAAGTGGATGAAGAACGCTTTTTCTCCTCAGTTCACCATGAAAGTGGATAGTGAGAACATCGAACCCGTGAAACAGTATTTACACCTACCATAAATTGCGCAAATTCAGCAACGATTTGGATGTGAAGCTGAGCAGGAGAAAACACCAGGATGGACAACCTTTATCAAGTTCAGGGA
>JAARMF010001187.1:26777-46940 GCA_022844705.1 Toxascaris leonina | reverse complement strand
ACGTAAAAGCACTGCTAGTTTCATTCCACGAGCGGATAACCTTGCGGATTTGGGAAACTGATGAGTCTTCTTTTGAGATGACGGAATCGCTATAATATGCATAATGATTGGATGGAGAGCATAAAAGAGGTTCCATTCATGAGTTATTAAATTTTCGTTGAAGAATGCAACTTGAAGTTGACAAAAGTATAGCCGTGATGTTGGTACTTGTTTATCGACCTGCATGTAGACTCACCTTTGTCTATTGAAGTGGCGAAAACGTTGCAACCGATTTGACATTTGGAGTGGTTGATAATTAATGCAGCATTATTAGGCTTCTGCAGCAAAATGCAAGGCTTCCGTGGATCAGCAGCACGCCACTGTGGAACTGTTTAGTCATTCAGGTTAGCGTCAACGTCAACACGCAGTTATAGATTTAGGCCTTAGAGATACTGGTTTCTTGGCGAGGCAACATCATAGGGTGTTCATTTGAACAAGACAGGTTCCGTCAATAATTCTAAACAAAGAAGAAGATCTGACAACAGATTCAGATGAGAACACTGGACTATTCATCTTCAGACCGTCAACAATTCCGCAGGTGAGGTAGTCTCGAGCAATTTATTTCTAGGAAGCTTCACTTCTTAACGTAGGCAATATGCTTGTTGTTTAACGAGCTCATAAGATCGCATCGCAGCTCCTGATTCTCCATAAGCATTGGCTCGTTCAAATGCGTCGTCGTTGCTTTGGTTCCAGAGGAGGAATAGCTGAACATCATTTCATGACTTTGTCATGCATCATTTTGTCAAGAAACATGATTCAATCTTGCGAGCGACTGCGCCATCAGAGTTTAAAGTCCGTCTAATCGAAGACTTGACGCTTTTTCGCACAAGAGTTGTGCTTTAAGGGTTTTACCCTCGACTGAGTAATAATCTGATAGGTTCTTTCGTGAATAGGTACCATGTGACTTTTGCAGCCTCCTGTAAATAACAACGGCCCAGTTGGAAGCATCGTCAGTGTTTTAGCTATATGTAAGTGATGACTTGACATTTTCTCAGGCAACAAGTGCACCGTGAGTTTGCATTTGCAGGAAGGTAGGCTACATGTGTGTCAAAACCGCCTGAAGTGAGATTTTGTCTCTCTTTGCAGATGAATGTTATCATTGAACTGTTCCTGAAAGTTGCAGACAGTTTTTTTATCACATCCATTTTGTCCTGGACCTATATATCTGTTTCTCATGCATGGTTAGCGTTGCTGACGTTGAATCCACCTCCTGCGTTACGTCATAGAATGGCAGGGCAACGCCATTGTGCTGAGAAGTTCATATATCTTCTCTGAATGCCGGAAGCTAAAGTCTTCATGAAACTTATTGCTGTTAGCGTTTAGAGCAAAACCTCAAGATCGCTGAAAAGCATGAAGTGATTGACTTCATGTGTTCGCACCGTCAGCTCTATTTCTGCTCTCAATTAGGAGGAGATTCATACCCAATTTATTTGCCGTCTTAGCCTCATACGCTCTTTCTATTTGGATATTTTTTCCTCGCATGAAAATGTGCCCTGTGAAAGCAAAAACAGAACGATTTTGTTGCTGCTATTGCTTTGAAGTGTTTATTTGGTCCAGCAAAAAATTGGTGGGAGCAGAAAACAAATAAGGGGAAATAGAATACGCGCTATCGATGATTAAAAGTCGGCTCTCTCTCAGAAACTGTCGACATCACTTGTTTTAACATCTTCTATCGGCCTTTTACCACTTTCTTCTGATGGTGTCACAAGATGAGTTTCGCTTTTTTGTAAGTGCTCATTGCATCTGATGTTGGGGTACTGGCTTCGCAACGGCTCATATCCATGCTAACGGCTTTGTCGCTTTATTTTTAGTTATTTATTTTCAAGGCTTTTTCCAGTATTGTTTTCCTCAGGGTTTTCTCAGCGGTATTCTTCTTCGAGGCTCATTTCTGAGCCATCTAAGGAATTGCCTCCGACGCCCATTCTGTGTTTTGAACGTATTGAAGTCAATCTCAGCATGGGACGAAAAAATTTCTATTTCCGGCAGTTTCGTCTCGAAAAGAACAGCCGGATTTCCCAACGGGCTGATAGATTGCGTTTCCTTTTTGAAGCGCTATCTTCGCGAATAATCTGGTTAATTAGCTGGTGTTGATGTGCTATATTAAAAAGTTCAGCAGTCGATTATTATTACATGCAACCATTTTTCATGTGTTTACAGCGAAGATTTATATATACTGAATAATTTGCTATGCCATTTAGAAGTTCTTTTCGTTCTATGTAAGTAACAACTCGATGAAATTTCATAAACTGCAAAGTTTTCTGACAAATTATTCATTCAACAGGGTCATTTTCAAGATTCTATCACACTACTGTGAGTGACGGGTCCTTTTTATTGCGTTATAAAAAAGTGGAGACGTAGCTGTTCTAGAAATAAGAGGAGCTCTTGCCTAATACCTTATGTTTTCAGATTTTCCAAGAAATTTCCAGAGAAGAAGAATTTCCGTAAAATTTCCCACACTCGAGGAAACCTTTGCGAGGTTCGGGAAATTTCATTACCGAGAAACAAGAAAAAAATTAAGAGACGTCCGAAGGATCGTTCAACAACTTGCTTTCCCTGCAAAACGAACCTCTAAGGAGGTGGGACCAATAAGCTTTTAATCCCAGTTGCAATTCGGTAATGTAGCCTTCTTCTCGCAGAACTGCTTTGTTTCAGATACGTAGAGAAAAAGAACAAATTCTCCCACCTCGAGAATAGTCTAGCAAAGCATAATATGATCAGTTCAAAACTAATGTCTTCACCTAGTTCAAATATTCGCTGATCTAGGGTTCCAGGGACAATATCTTCCGTTAGACAGTGTTTTGCAGTTTTGTAGCTCAATTCTTCAGTGATGAACTGTAGAGTTCAGCAAAACTTCTCTCGCGAAAACGGTTCTATTTATTGGCTTATTAGAGAGATTGTTCCCACTCATTTAGTTCCTCACTGTAATATTCAACCACAATTCTCTTATAGACCTCTGACGGAGCACTCCACAAATTCGTACTCAATAAGCCCTTTGACGAACCTTCAGCATGATAATATTTCGGTACTTATTCAGCTCCTCTAAAACAATATTCACAACACAAATGCATTGATGACCGGATCATTCATAAACGATTGAGAATAATTAAAGAACCACTGTATTTGTAAAGTTGGAACATGCTGAGAATATTGCTCGTCAGAACTGCTCGGTCTGTTATGCGTTTCTGAAAAGGAATTTTTTTGGAGGTTAAAAGTTGCTTTATTATTGTGGTATCAATATAATGAGGTGTTTGATGGCAAGCCTCCTCTATAGACTGCGGTGGTTGCTTCGACAGTTATTGAGTGTCAAATGATCCAGACCCCGACCTTCCCATAAATATTATTAGCTTTGGGGACGAAGTAAGGCCGTAGACTTATGAGTCAGAAAAACGGAAGGCTGAAGCAACTTTGCTGACCGATGCACTTATACTTTTATGCGATAATGCACTCGTTGTATACATGCATTTTTGGATGTATTCGTGGTAAATGAACCACGGAAGCAACGATTCAAGCTGCAGGCCCCGATAAGGTCTATTCTTTTTCCACATCTTCGTTTTCAACATCTTGACCATATTCCAGCATTGGAACCTCAGCTCATTACTCTCTGCAGTGCCATCGAAACTGTCATTGTCAAGAGTGCTATTGCAAGGAATTATTCCGACAGTCTATCAAAAGTGCAGTGGCGGTTTCTTTCACAGCAGCGGAATAAAATCAATGATAAACTACTCCGAACATCTTGCGGCGACAAGGAAGCAGATTTTGCTGTGATGAAGTGTTCACTCGACATGGAGATTTGCAGGTTGCACCTGATGACGGTACACTTTATGAAGCGTACGGAGTACGAAAATTAGCTCAGGCTACGGAAGAATGGTTCGAAGGATCGTCCCACCACAAGATTCCCCAGCGCGCCGCTCGTGCACACTCTTCTCAAAGCTCATAAAGGCATTCCGCTGGATGCCATAGAAGCTTTGGTCTATAAAGTGGGACTGATCATCTCAACCTGCGGACGGCCTTGCTCTCTTGGGTCCTGACTCCGATTCTGTCGCTGCTCTTGAACTATGTGGGAGCGCACCCAATTAACACGCAAGATTTCGTAAAGAAGATCAACGAGGCTAATCTCTTCTTGGATTTCGTCTACTGCCGCTTCGATATTGTATCCCTGTATACGAATGTGGACAACGATGCAACCTGAGAGTAATGGTTCACTGCCTCGAGCCTCATCTGCAAGTCCTTCGGGGTTATGAGGTCACGATCTCAGATATCAGCTAGCTCGTAAGGGCCTGTTTAAAGGCAAGATATTTCGTTTCGCCGTCAGATTCTATCTCCAGAAGAAAGGATTGGCCAGCTATGGATAACCGACTAGCACCGATTCTGGCCGTGCTGTTTATGGATTACATCGAGTCCTAAGCCCTTCTCTGTTGCCCGCTAAACTGACGATTACATCGTCGTTACGAAGCCCGAGTTCGAGTTACAAGAGCTTCTCTACCGCCTAAACAGCATAAACCGTCGTGCTGACCTAACCTTCGAACGCCCACAGGACGGACGGCTTTTTTTTCTGAATACTTAGGTAGGAACTGCCGATGGCCCTTTCGTGACAAGATGGTACAGGAAGAAAACTTCTAAGAATATCATTTTGAACAAGTCGTCTGCCCACCCGCTTTTGTGAAGAACAACATCATACAGCAGACGATGAAGACCACGCAGAAAACATCTCAAGACTACATGCAATATTCAAGAGGCTTGGCTGAGAACCTATTGCGGAGCAATGATTATGCATCACCATTCCATCTCCGAAACCTCCCCTGCAGTAAACATAGAGATGAAAGATCAGTTCCTCTAGTTATACCATATGTAAATTACAAGTTTGCATTGGGGATTATCAGACTGGTTAGTGCTCAACAGCTCCCGACCCATGTCATTGGCAAGCCGCTGTCAACTCTCAAGCACCTAATGGTTCGAGCCCGCTTATATAACCGGGAGTACCATGACCCGGGAAACTGTATAATCTGTCGTGATGTGAAGATCGGTGATTGCAACATTAAGGGTTGTGTTTATCGGATCGAATGCATGAGCTGCTGAGCAGCATATATCGGCGAGACTGGTCGACCGGAAACATCTTCGCATTTCGCGAAATCCTCATGCGTCCTTTAATGAGAACAAACCTTTAGTGGAGCATGTTATGATGGTGCACGACGGTGGCCCTATAAATATCAACGTTTTCATCGAAGGGACATATACAGGCATTTTAGATCTGAAACAGGCGGAGGCATTTACAATACGCAGATGCAGGTCGCAGATGAATAAGAGGAAGATCAGGGAGAGTCATTCGACCCATTCGTCGCTTCCATGCTTCATTTACCACAAATACATCCATAAATGCATGTATACACCGAGTGCATTATCGCATAAACACATAAATGCATCGGTCAGTTTACGGCCTTACTTCGTCCCCGAAGCTAGTAATATTTACGGGAAGGTCGGGCTCTGGATCATTTGACACCCAATAACTGTCGAAGCAGCCATCGCAGTCTATAGAGAAGGCTTGCCATCAAACGTCTTATTATACTGATATGACATGAAACTGCGCGAGTCAAGCATCATCGATAAGATTTATTTTTGTAATCATGGTTGTTTAGCAAGCAGCAACCCGTTCCCTAAGATGGAGTATTTCTCGTTCATTAATAAGGCTATTATTTTCGAAATATTCTTTCAAAGCCCTCTATGAGAAGTTTTCATAAATCAACACATTTGTATATTCACCAGTTTTGGAGTTCTTCAAAGGTGCATTGATTATTCTTTGTTGTGGAACTCTCCTGCGCGTCATCGCCGCAATGCATGTCCTCATGTATCTTTGCACTTGTTTTTTTGTCCGTTTTCTCTGTGGTAGTTCATACATGGAAACTCTGAAGCTAGAGTTCTTAAATTTTGTCGGTATACTCTACGTTACAGTATGACCTTCTATACCGTCCTTTACATTGATTTATCGTCTTCTGCAAGAGTTGTAGGCGTTGGTAGGTGTTCTACGTTGGGCAGATTTTTATTTCGCAGTCATTGAGTTTCGAGAAATGAATCGTTTTTGGAAAATATGTGGAGTTGGATTAGTGTGAACACATCATCCCGTATACATTACAATTTGCTAGTACTTTGTAAAGCTGCACTTCGGTTTGTTTGCTGCGGAGTCTTGAGTTCCTATATTCGTGATTATTTTCTCGAGTAGGAAGCGAAAATTGCAGTTTCACACCTGAAATTCTGCGCTATATTTTGCACGTGCTAGGAATTAACTTTTATTTGTTTCTTTGTTCTGTTGGTGTGATATATTCGGAAATGTTAAGCGAAGTGCTGAATGACAGATTTATATCATCTGCCCGTATTTTCTGTCATGTTTTCAAATGGTAGAGGAGAGGAATGCCGGAAAGCGATGGCGGACGCAAAGTGAAGAAGAAAGCGGGATGCTTTTTGTGTCAAAGACGAGATGATTTAATAGAGGGGTGAAGTGTCCCCTCCTCATCGGAAAGACAGAAGCGGCCTGAGAGATAATTTTGACTCAGCGATCAATCTATGAACGAACATAAATGGTTTCTTTCACTGGTTAAGAACTATTACATTAATATAAAGTAACCAATAATGTGTTATCGCAAACGAAGAACAATTGACAAATGAAAGAAAGGCACCTTCAGCATTTGCCCCACGGAACACAAACGTCTTCATTATTTCTTACAAATCCCATTTTGCACACACAGTTCCTTCCCAACTGCAAGTTGTTGAGGCAGAGCAGTCCCTGCAATCATAATCAAGGTGATTCTAAGAATTCATTCACGCAAAAATTATGCTGCTGCTATTTTCCTCTTGGAAACTGATAGCTAAACACAGAATGGAATTAAATTAATGAACTATCTGATGAACGGAGGAATTGGCTACTGATAAAAGAAAGAATTGGCCATATTTCCTTTTATGCGAACCATTCATCTCAGCAAAGTGACTCATCTCAAGCTTCGTTCATCTACCGCTGTTAAGGATTTCGAAGGCAAGAGAGATGAGAGTCTGATCGAAGTACGAATTACTTAATTTCCATGAGACGTAGGCGATCTAAAAACTATGGCATTCGTGTAGTAGCAGAATAGAGTGAATGTAATGTTGATGATCGCTTGCTGCACTAAGAAATCACACTGCTTTCCTTCACTCGTTTGAATCTCTTTGCATTCATAGGCATATTTCTTTGTTACTTGAAGTGTGATCACGCCTGGATATAAGATAGAAATGCTCAAGAAGAGGGTTTCTTTTCTTTTTCCAAAACAGTTCAAAGATCACCAGTTTGTAGTCATTACAAGGTCGCCTATAGCTTTATACGATCCACTATATCTACAGCGCTGAATTAATTTGAAAACGAACACTAGCGCAGCTGTGCTCGCAGCCTTCACCGTCTTTCTTGTATTCCTCATTATCGGGACATTCCTCAGGGAACTGCCCTGCATTGACTGAGATGAGTGCTAGAATCACCTGAAATTGCATCTCATTTGTATAGATAACATAGATCGTGGGAATGTTATTTCACTGAAATTGTTCTATTGAAATCAACTTAGTTCTAATTAAGCTAGCTAAGAGTTCAAATGTTTTTCTAAATTTTTCTCAATATATGAAAGACTGATATTGACTGAGAAAGAATGGTGAGATATTAATGTGATGGATGCTTTATATAACAATGTTTTCTTTATATAACAAAAATAACTGTAATATTAATTGCCATGCATGCGATGAAATGCGAAAATGAGCAACAATTCGGTGCGGCATATTTCTCCCTCTTTTTCTCACTTTGCTACCTCCCCTTCCTCTTATATCTTCCGTTCTAGTTTTTCAGAAAAGCGATGGAACCAGAAGAACTCGCAGCAATCACCGACCATTCTTTCGGTCGAAACGAATTCAATTTTTAAACTACGTTTTAAAGGACCATATATGATCATATATGACCATATATAGCACCGTTCACCTTGCTTAGCACTTTTTGCATTCATCTATTTTCTTTCGTTGGGCGAACATATTGATTGCAGCTGGCGATAACAAAGGTGAGGAATTAACTTACCACTATTCGCATCATTCTGACTGCGAACTGCTTCGTTTCCAAACCTGGAACTTGTCCGTATCAATCAGTTAAGAAATCAATGCGTTTCATTGGCATGCATTCTGTTTGGGACATACTGCAGTATTCAACTTAAAAGTGACTTTTGTCTGCCAGATAAATATGGCTTTAGTAGGTTGAAAAAATGACATAGTAATATATAGAATGAGCAGGAAGAGCCTTTGAGGATGAAATATCCAGGAAACACAACATCGACCTACGGGTAAACGGAATATGAAATTGCATTCTTGCTATGAAATTTTTGGTTCAACCTTTTCCGGAGATGTGCTATAGAGTGCAACGTGCAACGAGAAAATGCGCCAGGATGATTCTGCGCTTTTTAAATTCAGAAATGTTGTAAAAGCTGCATGTGAGTTGAGTTATTCAGATTTGGAAGATATGTGATTTGCGCATCACTGTCGAGAGGACGAGAGACTGTTAAGATATGCGCGTTGTTCAAATACAACATTAACTTCAAAATGATTAAGTTCTGACGGAAAAGATGAATACATTTGTGGTGAGATGACGCGAATTAACTCAAATGGCTGTCGCCAGGTCACATTTATCCTAGAACACTTGTGGAATCCTGCCCAACACCAATATGGATTTGAAACAGCGAATGCGGCTATTGACCAATTTCGACGAACTTCGGAGAATCCATGAGAAGTTGCGTTGAAATGTACATGTTTCAAAACACACCCGCTAATTAGCAGTTAAGCAGTAGTGTGAACATCGGATGTTTTTTGAATCCGAGTACCATGAATTTCCCTCTCTTAGCAGCATGTGAAATGCTATGACTGCAACCGCTCCATCCTATCTATTTCCAACCGACAACGTCCGTTTAGACAAACTTTACTCCTATCGGACCTAGTACCATATCTCTGGGCCGTGTACTTAATGGACTGGTGGGTGGAACTGCAAATCTATTGCTGTGGTGTCTCTTATTTTGCAGGGTTCTGTGCCCCATGGGACATGCTAGAAAGCATTACATGCAAGAAGATATGCATAAAAAGCAACAACGTGTTTTATTTGGTAGTTCTAAAAAAGCATTAACTATAAATTATATACTAAACTGCGAAAAAAGCCGCTGACTGCTATTTCAGCAACTAAATAGATGTTAGTCTATTTCCGACCCATAGACAAGTATTATATGGTATCTTGACTATAGGATTCTTGATACAGGCTTCTAAGACGAATGAAGGGGAGCTCCGATACGCATTCATGACGCTGCTAAATTTTGGAAGACTTTTCTAAGCTGAAATTTAGTACAGAAAGCCGAGGCAATTCGAAATTGAAGTTTATATACACAGCAATTTATGAGCTATCGAACCGGAACTTAACACCGATGCAATCAACATATAACATAAAGATGCATTGCTAGGAAATCGGCAGATTGAAATAGGTTAAAGCCGTCATTAGAGCGTTTCTATTGCCACATCAACGGTCGACGATGCCGGCGGCCTTGACCACTTTCTTCCCAATTTGCAAACCTGCGCAAGGTATACTTTCGTCTCAGCAATCTTTGATCTTCGATCCTTCTGCTCTTTACCTCCTATGTTCGAATCTTTAAAAATTTCTTTGAACCTTCATGCAGAGATTCCAATTATTCAACCTCTGACTGCGAATTGATGGTCACACTTCTGTCGCTGTGGCCAGAAATTGCAAGGCCCTTCATTCGCATCTGTCCCTGCTGCGTTGTACAGGATCACTCCTTTTTTTCTAGACATTTCGCAACCCTGGTCAAAATATCCTCTGCCTCTTTCCCATCTCACAAGTCCAATAATTCAGAATCCTTAGTTGAAACTTGGAAAATTGAAATATGGAAGCGTTGTATAGTGCTCTATTGCCAAAGGCCAGCGACCAAATGGTTGAAGGGTGTAATTCTAATCAATTTACGAAACTAAGTGCTCTATGCGATATTATGAGTGAGGAAAAAGCAATTTTTAATGGCTTCTCAAAGGGCACTATTCAACTATTGCATAGTTAACATCGACAATATGTCAAGTGCCTATTCATCTCAAATGCGTTTGCAAGCATAGTTGATATGGCATTCATTGTGAGTGGCAAACCTGCAGTGGAACTTTTCTTGTTAATGCATATACTTTTCGTCGTAATGCTTCTATTCATCTCTTTCGGCTCTCTAAAGATATCCCTCTTAACATGAATTCCTAAAATTGCAGTATATTTATTACTTGCCTTTATTAAAACGAATTCATTTGTTAGATCCAGCACTTTACAAATATTTTGCTTTGCTAAGCGAATAATATTCCCGTTCACTTGGGTGCGCGTAAGACGATCATTGCTTTCCACCAGAAAGGGGATCGTATGCACTCACTGTAGCCTCAAAGATAGATGAAGCATATGAATCTAAGTTTTTTTATATTTTCATGGAATGATTTCATGGAAAATGTTTTCAAAAACTGATCAACAGAATTTTGGCAACGAGTCCCCCCTATTTCAGGGATATTGTTATAACGGCCGTATTAAAAATATCTGGATTGCTAACTTTCTGTAGATAAACTTTCTGTTGAAACGAAAGGTCCCTACAAACAACTTCATCGGAAAAATTATCCGCTAATTGCCACCTGAAGACGTTGCATGCTTTGCTTTCGTGAGGACAATTTATACTTATTCGACTTGATATTTTAATAGACCTCGTTTTTGAGGGGGCATCTTTCCATTATATTCTACAAATACGCTGCTTTACACTAGTTCAGAGGGTTTTCATGCGGTGATTTTAGAAAAATGAATGTCGATTTATGGAGAGATCTCATTTATGCTGGCAGTGACAACTATTCTATATAGTTGTAATAATTTGTCACCTGTCTCAGTGTCATGCGTGCACACTCAACTCGAACAATAGGAATTAGTGAGAGAAACTCAGAAATATTGCCACCCTACCAATATCTCAGCTTTGATATTAAGATTGGTTCTCGAGACTTTAGCTAGTGAGAGTGTGAAATGTGCTGCCAACCGGATGCATTCGAATGATATGCACGAATCAATTCGCATAGAAACTCATGTTCGATGCAGATTCAAGTAGTGTAGCAGTGGAGTGGAAATGTGTAAGTAAGGGACAATGAAGGATTGAATACTAACTCATTATTCAAATGATTGATCAGCAGACACAAACAAAGAGGGATGTCGGCACTATCTTCTAATATTTAAATAACTCTTTGCTAAATATTCGTTAAATATTGCATCCCTCAAGTGATCCTTTCCTCACAAATGAGCTCTTTATGTTTTTGCAATATTGTTTTCTGCAGTGACAGGTGGCTTCAGAGTTAGCCGCTTCTACGGATTCTTTTGCATAACTGGTTAAAATCGATGCAGTCGATCCTTTTCTTTTCGCGAATTAATTTTGCGAATACGAAAGCTCGAATTATCAGTGCGAATGAAATTTTCCAAGAAACCCGATCCCAGTGTCAACTATTATTCCTAAACAGAATCGCCCATGTTGAACCGTGATACTTCGGCCGAAATCATAGCAGGTTTATTGCATGCTTCATGCAATGAACACAACACATCACACATCACAAATGTGATCGAGAGAAAGGGGATGTAAATTTTATTTAACACAACTGTTTTAAATGCAGTTTGCACTCAAACTTTGAGAGTGGCCAAGGTCGACAAATAAGTTGATTGCTTATGGGAAATCGTGAAATTAGGCTGAACGTTTCCCGCGAAGACCACGATAACTCTGTGATGGAGAGTGCTCTCCTGCTTCGCGAAGGAAGTCTGAAGTGAACAGCGACATCCATGGTTCCGAACGCTTCATTGGCCAAATGCCTATTCTATCCGATGCTGGAAAATCCTGAAAGTGGGCACGCGAACATATTAGCTATTTCCACTTGGCAATGAATAATTTTAAGTCTTTTCTCAATTCTTTTCTTTTATTCAGCACATTTGCAATGCGATGAATCGAATCGTCTGGAACTTGTGCTTGCGATGACTGGACTACCGTGAGCAGGCTTGCGCATTAACCATTAAGACGTATTTGCTATCTATGTCAGCATGAAGGGTTCCACTACTTCACTCTGTTCATAACCCCCCGCCAGTCTCCACTATTCACCTGATTTTCGGCCATTTAGTACCATCTGGAAGATGCCACCAAATGAGAAAGGGAGGAACTGGAAGAGTACCCGATTCCGAATTAAATGTCAAATACGACCAAACAAGTAATGTATAGAAAGAACGATGAGGATTTGCAGTCATTGCTTTCATTAGACTTTTTCTACAAACAGAACTTGCACCGATCACATCAAACCACTTTTCATATGTTTGAACACTCAAAAAATGAATTCCTTAGCCATCATCTGTGTAGTCTAACCGCTCTAAGAAAGGAATTGCGGCGGAATTGCTATTAGAACAAAATTCAAAAGCTGTGCAGATGATCGTTGAAGCTTGCTGCGAGAGACCTTGAAGCGTTCAGATGCTACAACCATTTACTTCCGGAAAAAACATCTAAAAGTTGAATTCCTCCCACACACCCATTCATTCCTCAAAAAGTGCATCCTGCCTTTCCTTATAAAGCATATCCCTGCATGTTTATATATGCGCCGTCGAATGAAGATGACTGGGGTTGATGTTGATTAAAAACAGCAAGGAAGTCACTTATTAACAGTACTGCATTCGACCAAGAGGATATGATAACGCATGTTCGTGTCAATCAAATGTTGGGATGGAATAGTCACCTGCGTCCCGCATAGCGAGTATAGACGCTTTTGCATAATCAACTGTTATAAGAGTCTTGGATAACACATCTAGACAGTTATGTCAGTAAGTGAAGGATGTTTTCAATCAACAGCACTGCGAGTTGCCCTGTGAAATACCACAGTTAGCAAGCCGCATTTCACACAATACCTTGAACCGACTGGAAGCGATTCGCAGTCGTTGCTTTGGGTAATACTCAATGGTAGAAGTGGTTCGGCTTGCTGCTTTGTGTATGAAAACAAACCGCTCGTTGTCCCTCAAAGCGATGTTGCGTTTTGTTTTGGAAGATACTTCGATGGTTCATACAAGAAAAGCTGAGTGATTGAGAAACAAAAAAGACAACAGCTAGCATTTCTGGCAGCTTCAAATCGAAGCGAATATTGTGTGCAGTTTTGGCAACATTCTTTCAATTGGCCAGCAAAAAAGATAGCAGAGTGACAAGCAATTCAAACGAACGATCTGTGAATGACACTGATTTTTGAATGAGAAAAGAGCTACAAGCGAACTACCATGCAGATATTCTTGTGATTCAAATTCATTGCGGATACAAGCAATAGCATCTCGGATATAACTGAAACGCCATGGAGAACATAAGTGCAATACCCCACCAAGGGGGCTGAAACTACGTGCACCCTGACAGCCCTCCTCACCGAACTAACCAATTTTATAGTTTGTAAAAACATAATGAAATATAAGCGATAATGAATTTCCGTTTCAACCGAACCGACCGTTTCTGCAAGCATTCTGCAGATTTGTTTTTCATCGCGTTTTATGAGCTGACTGTAGTCGGACGAAAACTGATTGTCTGTTAGGCGCATAAAAATTTTCAAACGCAATTGATGTCTACGAATTTCCAGAACGCTGATGAACCGGAAGGAAATTCGATCTAAATACCGTTCCATTGTGTTAATCGTACCCAGCAGCTTCCGTAACTACAGCTATGGTGGTGCACGAATTCAAACTACTACAGACAGACGGAGAGATAGACAGGTACATGTATGAACAGACACGGAATCGCCCTGATGCACCCTGAGAGTGCAGATTCACAAACGCAGAGTGCATAAAGAAGAAACAGCCACTAACGGTTCTCCAAATGAAGTTTAACTTTTTTTTTTTTCTACAAAGTCCCTTACGCATTGTTCAGCAATAAGTTGCGACTAAATAACGACCCACTGCTTCCCCGAGCATTCACAACGAGGAACGCGATTCAATCTTCTACAAACTGCTTCGAAAGCCCCCAGATAAAAGTCGGAGACTTTTGAAGACTAATGATAAATTTTTGAGACATCATTCTTTCGCAACAACGTCTTCAGGACACTACTCCATAAAAACGGACAAAAGTGGAGGTGGTTCTATGAGGTGCGAAAGTGTGCTTCCAGGGTATAAAACCTTGCTACTTCTCACAACATCTTAAAATAAACAGGACAGGAAACGGTTTTTTCCATTCTCTCCCTCCCTTCCCCTTCTAGCGTTTCCCCTTCTAGCGTTTCCCCTGCCTTCCCCTTCTAGCGCTCCGAAAATCACACAGCGCGGAGCTGCTGGTATGCAAGAAAAAATTATGTGTGTCATCTGAAAATTACCTCCATATAAGACATTTGCCCCACATAAAACATTGCTGCCTAACAGTGTGCCATGACAGATGGGTTTGATTTCTGCACTCTTCTTTAAATGCTTTTGCTGTATTCTATTATTAGTCGTTAGATGTGTACTGCTACTAAATGCGCACTAAACGCCCTTTCCACTAAGGGAAGGAAGCATTTCGCACTCTGAGCAAATGCAAGAATATGCAAGCTTCTAGTGTTAGGCTGTAATCTTCGAGTACTTTTTCTATAAACATGATAACTCCTGAACATTAATAAAGGCTTTACATGACACAAACCAATCCGCATCATTCCGTCACAGAGTGCTCCTGATACCTATATTTATTTAGGAACTCACTTCGTTCCAATTAGAAGCAGGTGAAGACTTATAAGTACTCCATCTGGCTTCTTGATATTGGTGTTGAAGCTCGAAGCATGTGATGCCTTACAACTACTTCGTTTAGTTCCTTGATATTGCTCTTGCAATTAGAAACAAATAAAACTTACAATAATTTCCTCCGGTTCCCTGATATTGCTCAATAAATAGGAGTCTGCGATGGCCATGTGTGCGATAAGAACGAACAGGAATAGAAATAAATGTGCAATAAAATTGCCAGAGGATTTCGAGGTGCGACTTGTCATCTGAATTTCAGATATACAAACTTAGGGATCTTATTGGAATTAACTGCAAAACTTCAGGGCCGACAATGTTAGCAGAGCGCAGCAACACAAAGTAGCATTCACAACAAGTCGGCGGTCCTAAGAGAGTTACACTTGAATTGCGCATAACGAGATTACTTAGTTGACATCACAATATGCTGTTTTGCACTCAATTCTCTCCTAAACTCACCAATGGTGAAATGAAACTATACCAAAGCATAATATGTATATTCGAAGTGGGCAAATATTTTAAGACCACATTAGCGATATTGCGAACATCTAAAAATAAGTATTTTGGACGGGATCAATTGCGATGTTCTCTCGACACTTTTGAATTATATCGTTTTTTATTATTTTCACAATCGACTTCAGAAACACTCTCCAATTCTTTGATAAAAGATTTTAGACGTCTCAGAGGATGGCGATTATTCGGCACCTGCAAAGAAGGTGAAACAAATTCATTGCCGCTATAGCTGACGCATATGGCCGAATCTAAGATGGACAAGGGGAAAAATTCATTGAACGCCATTTGTGAGAGATCCTCAGTGCCTTCGTCCTCATGAATAGCATACACGCATTATATGAATATTAATGGTCTTCATGAAGTGATCACTTTGCAATGGGATGCGGCAAGGCAATGTTGCGTCTATAAAAATGCCTTGACCACATTTCTGAGCTCGAGTTCTGTTCTTTAAAGAAATCAGTTAGTGAAAACTCTGGATGTGGAAATCAATATTTTCAGAGGAGGTGTAATACCTCAAGTCAAATCAAATGTTACCATCGAAATAGGTCCGGATTTGTGGCAAAGTCGCGCCACTAAACTAATTTTTAAATGATTCCCCATTTCACTACCACTTTTGCAAATTTGCGTTCGCAAAGCGCGTTACGCCGATGTTTTCTCTGTGCAAATGCATCTATTTGGGCCTATCTGTCTCCCTAGCAGTTTCAGCGAATGACTCACTGAAGAAACAAATTCGGTGGATGTAGTGTGCATAAATAGATATACCTTTTTGACATCCTTCATACTGATCCATCCAGTTTGAGAAGAGTCATGAGCTTCAAAAATTCCGGGATGGCTTGCATCGATGGGGTTCTCATTGTGCACAGGTAGCATCATCGAAAATACACCATTTTTAACATATGTTTGAATGGGTGGATGGTTGAAATATGAACGCAACATTGCATTATTTATTGGTAATTGGTAAAACTTTGTGCTAAATGGAGCGGGACGTAACAACGCACATCGTGTCACGTCCTCTCGCACATTTCCTACTTTAGTTTTCTTTCGATTGTGGTGGCAGTTGAAGTTTTCTGACAGTTTTATTCCGGTTAACATAACTCGTGAAGTGCTGAACCGTTTATCAATCGAAAGCTGATACACCACTTCGAAAAATCGCCATTATTTCCTCAAATCTCGGTTCCGAGCTAGTTTTGCAAAGAAAGTCAAAAAAAAGAGCTCGCAATTCAACACAGGAAATCAAGCAATTATCATTTTTCGTCTCTGTTTTAGTGACATTCAGAAGAATTCGGTTCCAAGAAAGCACTGATCATGGCAATGCATACAGCAAGAGTTGAGATTTCTTTTTGGAAAATGGGCCTTCTAGAGCAAATTCAAATGAAAATTCGCTTTGCGTATGTAAACAAACTTAGGGGCAAATTTTTACAGATTGATCTCCTCTGAATGGAAATTCTCAAGCAATGGCGAAAGAAGTGATTGGCTCAATATTATCGACATATTCAAATCTCTCAAAATGGCGTTGCCTTATGATATTACCGGGCAATTTACGAAAGGGATTGAGTGATGATGGCAAATGCACAACCGCAACTTTACACCACTTCTTTGGTGCACTTACCTCTTTGCCAAACATCGAGTATCAATGAACACTATCTACTAATCAGCCAAGGATTCTTTAGGATGACATAGCAATAGTGGTCTCGAAAGGCGTTCTCAGACAAATGGCAAGCCAAACAACGGTGATTGCACTTAGTGCAGTGCTGCTGTACTCAGTCACAAGGTATCACCGCAATGCGGTTTCGAAATTACTTTTTAACACAGACATGACATCACTACCAGCGTTGCTTGATAAGCGTTAGTTTTCCCTCATCAAGCACAGCCCAGCAAATATAAAAAAACGCATCGTCCACCTATGAGACAGCCAGAAACTTTGCTCTTTGAACGAAAGTTGAAAAATATTGGCCTCTGCATGTCCAGCAGGCGAACCGGCAGCTCTCTTGAAAGAGATATCGTTGCTTAAACCGTTCCTCAGGGAAGAGACTTCTAACAGTTCTGCAAGGAGCGAATAAATTAGTGTTATGTTGAAGAACGAGGAACAATGAAAGACAATTAACGCAATGCGATACTTAAAGCCTAATCTGCAACTTTGATTGAGGGCTTAGTATCGGTTCGTACGATCGCTCTCAAAGTTCCCAAGAGAAACAATCTTGTATTGCGCAATGCAGTTCATCACTTTCATTGCTTCCCTATATCGTGCATGTAAGATTTCGTGGAGAATGAAACTAAAGCGCCTGTGGCCTCAAAATTCGTAACCTCGACGAGACCAGCGAATGCTCCGAAAAGCTTTGGAATTTCAACGTCGCATTTCTCGGGCAAAAATTTGCTGAACGAACATTTAGTCATTTCTGAGTTTATGTTTACGTGTTTATGTGTTTATGCGAAAGGAAGTAATGAAACAGTTATGAGGTTGTGGTGGAGAAATGCCATTCGAGTATTGCGGTGATAATACGATAATAAGCAACCGTTTAAGCACTTTAATTGTTGTGGTTATTGTGAAACATATTCCTCTCTCGATTCGATCGCGCAAGGTTTGAATTCTGTGGCTTGCACTCTAGTGGTGTCAAATAAGATGACGCATCATCTCGTTACTCCCAAGTGGCAAATATGAAGATGGCAACCATTCTCATGATTTTTCAGAGAGATGAAGCATTTTGCACTTCTCAACAAAACTTATGAAGGAAAATTTGTCATTCTCAAGAAAAACTGGACCGAGTCTTGAGACACGTCAGGACCTTCTGACGGTATTTGAGAAAATGGACTGAAATTGGCCTTTTCTGGTGCATCCACAAAAGCTGTAGAATAGCCTCCGCTCAGAAAGACGACATTTTTTTTAGCTTATTTCCGCACTCCTCAGACGTATATATATGCACATGCGATGTACGTTATACATAGACAACGCGCACAGACTATATATATATATATATATATATATATATATATATATATATATATGTAAGTAGACACATATGTATGCATAATGAACATATGGTTACACACAAGTGTGTGTGTGTGAGTAAATATCTGTTGCATCAGTGCATTTATTGGAGAAGTGGCATGCAGTTAAAGAATAACCATCAAAATTTTCGGAACAGCACTTGTTCATAGAGTTCCATTCGAGATAAGAACGCACAAAATGCAAATAGTCACAGCAACCCACCGCTGACACAAATTCTTATTGGTCCTCATAAAAAGCTCAGAAGACTGTTGTAAAATATACAGCCATAATGAGATGATAATAAAGCAAATGATTCTTACCTCTTCCCCCGTCCGTTATGCATACAAATATTACCTGCAAGATGGCTAATTTCCTCGCCTCCACCATCTAAATTACTACACCATCAACGTTGTCTAATTTTGCAACGACAATACACAGCGTCCAATGTTCTCAATTTAAATTATTGCCAACGAACGAAGTCAACTGCAAATCTCTCTCCACACACTGCCACACATCTACGTAAAGTGTCACTCATGTTGTGCCATCCTCACCTATTTACACATATAATTAAGCACTGTCTGAGCCAATGCTGTCAACCTACCTGCAAACATCAAAAGAAACACTCGCCAATTGCGCACTGCATGCTTGTGTGCTTACAACCCTTCTTACTTAGCTAATATACACCCTTGGGGCGAAGCATCACTGAAACGATTGGGGAATGTTGGAGCGAATGCGACTGTCCTCCATTAATTCACGTTTGTGTACATCTTCCCGCCCATTTAGTTGGGGCGTGACTGTTGCAGCTGAATAGTTTTTCGGAAGAAATTCGACAATGCATTGTTTTGGAGGCGAATTGGATTCACCGTCAATGAACCAACATAGGGTTTATAGCAAGAACGAGTAAAAACTCAGTAAAACAAGGTTACATAATAAAATGAGGGAGCTTACGGTGTTGATTTGCTACCTTCAAGTGTAATTTGTGAGAACTCTGTCGGTTATGTTTGTTGGCCAACAAATCGGAAGGTGTTGTCGTTTGAACTTTTTAATTGGCCCATTTGAATTTGGAACATGTCTTCCGCATTCTACATAAGTACTACTGAGTATTGAGGTAAGCAAAACAGATATGCGGCAAGCATATGTAGACGAAGTACTAACCTTTTGTCTTAACAAATTATTGCTGTGCACATAAATATTGTTTCGCGAATCCTCTCGAGCTATGATAATCTAGGTTCAGTCGATTCCCTGCTGCAAATTGTCGTTAAAATCGTTCAAAACAACAAATTTCTGGTCACAATTGACTGGCATATCAGATGCTGACCAGGCTGACCATCACGGTGACCCGATGGCAAATAGCATTTTTTGAATGTAATATCGTGTGCTTCAGTGTGGTATGGAGAGATCTGGTGCACAAAGACGAATATACTTCAGTTGACTTACCACAAAGAATGCGGTAAGGTGGTTGAATTTTCAAGAAGACATAAATAAGCTTTTTTCTTGGCCAATTAATAGATCGACGGATAGAGAGAAATGAATAGGGGAGGTATGTATTGAAAAGAGTGAGATGATGATTAGGTCAACATTAAAAACAATTAGAGTGATGCAAAGTAGCGAAAAAAAGAATTATGGTAGGTATTAATCTTTGCATGATATTTGATGACTCTGCGACGACCGTTTGGAACGACGAGTGCAGTCATGAATTAGGAAACACGGGCACCCAATATCTTGAAGTTTTTTCGTGTTCTTGTCATCGAAGAAAAATTTGCCACCGACTTTTGATATACTTTCACCCTTTTTCTCCTTCTCCTCTCCCCTCCTCCCTTCCTCCCCCTCC
>JAARMF010001187.1:0-18880 GCA_022844705.1 Toxascaris leonina | reverse complement strand
ATATATATATGGCATTAGTCGAACTCTGTGGCATCAATCACAAGAAAAAAGCACCGAATTCTGGCTCTCGGTACGAATATCATCTTGGCCGAAGTCTCAGCACAGTTGAGCCATGCGGCGCCTCATCAAGGTGTGACGAAATCATCAAATTTCGTGCACCCTTTAAACCCTCATCGCAACCTTTTCTATGGTCAGTGTCTTTAATCCCTCTGTGGGGGATCTGTATCCCAACACAATCTTCACAGTCATCACACAATCAGCAAATGGTCAACCTAAACTGGAATTTTCCTATCTCTTTCACCGGATGTATCTAAGAAAGATTTCCGGATTAATCCACTAAAGTATACTCCCTTGGTTGAATAGCTTCAACTGTTGTGGAGACAGTCTTAATTACTTCCATCTTCACGTAAACTTTACTGCACAGTGAATGAATTTTCAATTTTCATTTATCCATTACAGATCTTCGTCAAAGGCTCAAAATAACATCGCCGTTTCTGTGCTATAAGAAAGATATCTGCAAATACTTTATCAGTTGCGGAAATCACTCCAATTGTATTTAATACATTTGTCACACACAACCTGCACCCTCGAAAAGGTTTTCATTTGTTTCCTTCTCCTCAGAGAAGCTGATGACGGTCAAAGGCGCCTGAGGGAGTTATTTTCGTTGCTGCACAATACGTTTCAGTTAGAGAACAAAGCAAATCTTTGGCTATGCTTCATACCCGGAGTCGATCGTGTAGGATGGCATGTTACATCCATATTCTGTCGTTGTTTTAGCTTAATCTTGTAATCGACTACAACTGTTCGCAATAAATTGTCGCATTAGCCCTCCATATGTCCTTTGTGATGCCATCTTCGAGCCAACACCATCATTCACTTCACACTCGAAATGTGTTGTTTTCATTCACGCATTTAACAATCATTTTTTAAAGAACAAAATGAGTATCAAAACAAATGGAATCATCAGCCAGCACACAGCACAACTTTTGAAATTACTTCAAATTCGAATACATCTGTAACAATTGCTTCGAGTAATGCTCTTGTAATTTGACGCGTCGCAATTTCAGCGTTGCAGTGATTTCATCATTTGCCAAGCTGAATGGTTCCACTGATAAATAAATATCCTTCACCTGAAGAAAAGATTTGACAAGATATTGCAAAATAGCGAATGCAGCATATTTATGAAGCGTTTCTGTGGCGCTGCTTTTGGCACATTACATAAACGCAAATTGCAGTTGTAGAATGCAAATTCCGTTGAATGCATACTCAGAACGAAAAGATTGAAAGTTGTAATGATAAAGTAATTATTTATTATTTGCAAATTCAGAGATAAACAGTCATAAGAAACGTTGGAAAGCCTATTGCACTCAGAAACGACGCTATTACAATAGCTGAAAGGTGGGAAGGTGGGAAGCGAAAAAATTGTGGTTTCCCATATGATGCCAATCACTCGGTACCGACAAGCAGAAGTGTTTGAAGTGCGCATTCCATTTGATTGATATTTCACTGCTTGAAAACCTAAAGGCTTTTTTAACGATAATGCATGAGCTTGATTTTTTCTCATAAAACAGCTTGACTTCGTTAATAGCTTTCAGTAAATCTTGGTCCAGACAACTGCACATGTCACTGCGACACCTTTATCGACACCTGGCAAATTGCAAAGGTATTCTAGAGTGCAAATTGCTTTGCCATAGACCCTCATGGACTTTGTAAAAAAGAAAAAAACAATAGTGACTAGCCGCAATCCTCAACATGTGACTTTGACGTTTAATTTTGCTGGATGCTGACAAAACGTGAATTCCACGATTACTTATTTGTGCGGCATAACCTGGGTGCTATATGCCATTTCGATGGCTCATAACTACGGCTTAAAGACAAATGATATGTCGTGTCATCGAGTGATTTGTGCTTATTGTTTTTGTTTGAAAAGGATTTTTCGCTGTCATTTCAAAAATGAACCGAGTAGAAAATTCAGCTTTCGGGAAAATTAGAAGCCAGTGATCGTCTCAGGCATTCTGAAACCGCTGTGAAGCAACGCTAGTATTCAGCAAGAATACAGCTCCTACTATGGTCGAATAGCTACAATACAAATGGAACACAAAAACGATACCTTTTCGAACGAGCACAGTAGTGCATCATCAGCGACGCGATTCATATCAGACATTATCAAATTCTTCATTTCCTTGCTTGCACATAATTCATGCGACGACATCGTTACGCCAAACCTTTTATGTGACCATTCATTCAGTGTCTATAATTGCAGTAATCGCACGTTGTTATTCAGCTTGATCAGCATCCGTGTAACGATATATGTTCAACTTATCGGAATGATGCACCATTCCAATTAGAGAACCTAGAGTACCTAAATGCGGTGAAGGCGGACTCAGCCATACTTAAAAAGACAAAAATAAAATGCTTGCCAACATTTTGCAGTGGTGACTGTGTCCCGTTGGCTATAAATTTCTCTTCACCTAATGCGACTGAAAACAAACAAATGAATCACTCAATGGATAGACTCCTCTGTTCGCCTGCTGTCTGCAAACATTTAGAGAACCAATTTCAGGTGGAAAAATCCAGAAGTCGAGAGATCATTGGGGCGCAAAAAACCATCTATCTTTGATTCTATCTTTGATCAGAGTGCAGGACCTGTGCTCATCTTTTGTGAGTCACTGAATCAAGACAGTTCTTAGCAATATTATCGCTCAGACTCAACGATGAGAGAATTCAATTGTAACAATGCTAATCAAATAGAAATTCCAAAGTGATTAGCTCCTCTGGTCATAGACGCTTGGAAAAGTGATCGAAAAGCGCACAAGAAAACATACTTCTATGTTTGGCACAACAATTGCTATAATGCAAGATTTCATGCTTTCACCATAGACGAATATTTGTGAGACAAATCTCGAGCGTAAATAGACACTTTCGATTCTTTCCGGTGCGATATATTCACCCTGCAATTTAAAATTATGAGAATGATGAGAATGTTAATAATCAGTAATTTTTATGTGTACGGCGAAAGCTCGCAACAGGTGGAATAGTTCTACACTGAGCGCTCATGCTCACAGCGGCTGCACGATTAAGCGATAATTGGACATCCCTGCCGCACATATTTGAAGTCGGTTCAGAACACTGGTGGAAATCTCCTCTCACTTCCAACTGGATATTATTTATAAGGTTGACTGGGATCTAGCATGCCTTTTGTAATTGTGCTGTGAGCCAAAATCGTTTCAGCTTGAAGCTGCTGCCGGAATACTTTTTGCCGAGAAGCGAGCTTCTAGAAGAAGCTATGATGAGGGAGTGGAAAGAAAGAGACAGGGCAAGCTATGCGGCAATACTGGAAGGGAAAAGCGCTGGTGAAACCTCCAGATGAGAAAAGTTGGTGGGACGATCTCGCTTACGATTCCTGATTCAGGGGCAGATGCAAAAATCCGAAACTGCAAGTCGGTGGAGATTTTGTTGAAGTCAAATTTGCCAGATAAGTTTACTCAGAAAGCTAACTTGAAGCCATAAAATACTCGACCAAAAATAAGCTGATATGCGCTCAAATGCCTTTCAGAAGAAGCCTAATTGGATGAGCTGTTCATCAACCAAAAAAAAAAACAACTATGACACAGAGTGCTACACAGTATCTTCTAAAATTGAAATTGGGCCGCTGGCAGAACTCGCAGAAAATATAGGGGATGCAGTAGCATCCACCGAACCCCCTCCCTCCACTTTGCCCCCGTCTTCACCAATCCTTCTCCTCGTTCCCTCCCACATCCTCACCCCTTGCCTCTCCATGTAGTCCCTTGGTGGCACTGAATATGATCGAGAGGGGAAATTGCGTTTTACTATGTAAAGCAAACTAACTTGTGAGAGCTTGAAGGTGCTCCTAATGCGCCCAATGATGCGCATTGTGCCTCGCTGAGTCCATTCACCTAAGTCACCGGTATGCAACCAGCCATCAGCATCGAGTACCTGCACTGTTTTCTCTTTATCCTTGAAATAGCCTTTGAAAACATTTGCTCCTTTAATACAGATTTCACCACGCTGAAATAAAACCAATCTATTTCGCACGAAATTAGCGATTCTCCCGTCATATTCTTTGTCAACTCAATTATACGATTCACAGCTTGTGGAAGTGCTTCCGAGGTGCTTCCTGGCATAGTGTAACTGTGATCACATCACTCAGCAAATATAGGTACCGCAAAATTATGGAGTATTTCGCGAATATGTATATCGCATCGAGGTTAATATTTTCCAGGATATATCGTCACTTCGTCGCAGAGTGAAAACTTCGGTGGAAAATTCACTGGGCTCGCTGTTTCGTTTCAAGTTGCTTGGCAACTGAAGAATGCTAAATTCTCCTTTTCATCAATCCGGCTGCGGGTCTACACAGAAACATTGGTCGTCCGGTTTTCAGACGGGCCTCGTAGCGATTTTTTCTCACTGCTGCGCTGAAGTCCGGCTTCATTTTCGAAAATTGAAAACGCGTTTTTGGGCTATCGTTTGAGTGGGGAGTATATGCTTCCGAAGCTGCTGCAGAATTTGACATATGCAAAACATCTCCACCATTATGTGTGAACGTAAATCTCGAGAGAATTTGATGGGCTTTGGGGAAGGGGGAAGGGAGATGGGGTACGTTTGCGACCACAGCTGCACCGCCCTTCAGAAACCAAGGCTTTAACCACCTTCGAGCTGTCTCAAATCCTGCAAGGACTGTCATTCCACTTGATGTCATCATCCCTGAAAAGCTGAGATCCAATGTTAAAATCCTCAAACCTTCTGCACGGCGAAATGTTCCAACTCGGGCACATCAACAAGTTTCACAGCGTTGCAACAAACCGGAATTCCAATGGTGGAACCAATGATGTCTTCTTCAATGCACAACGACATCAAGCAAGAACATTCGGTTTGACCTGAAAAAGGTGACCTGAAATTAATTCAAGGTGTCTGTTTTCATAACAGACAAGAATTTAACTGCTTCTGCATGGGCTTATCATATTTAGGACTCTGCATTTTTAGCTCGGTATCAAATTTTCATAATAATTGGCCGGTATGAAGTCCAAAGACATCTTTTTTGATGGGAATTGAGAGGCAGTCAGCTATAGTGAAGACAAAGCTCAATAAGTTTGTCCATCGTATAGTGTTGCATGTTTGGGAAAGTTTCGAACACTGATGCAAAGAGGATGTAACGTATATACCGATATTGGGGTGGAAGTGAACGGTGATGGAGCGAAGTTTATTCGACAGCAGCTTTCAAATATTCATCTATCGTTCAATATGGGAGTAGTGAATAAATGGACGATGGAGCACGTTGCTCACGATCTACAAGTTTTCTTATTTTCGCTCATCACTAATAAATACCATTTTCTCTCACCTTTGATAGATCTGAATGCAATCACATCGTTATTTGCATTTTTATAAATTGAGCTTATTGTATCATCCAGCAACGCCTGGATAATGCAATACTTCTGATTGAATGCATGGAAAACATCATACCATATCCTTGCAACACAACGCATCCTAACGCGGCACGGCTAAATTGCAATATTTCTTCGGCAATGGGCGCAGAACCTGTCATTATCAACTTCACTCTTCCTCCAAGACTGTTCTGAAGTTTCTTGAGAACGAGCTTGTCGACGACTGTATCATTGCGATTTATGCCGCTAAATCACACAAACTGTGATATTATATAAGGAATATGAGGTATACTACAGAGTAAAAAGACTGAAGAGAAATTAGCATATGATGAAGGAAGGATTCCTCCCTAAGGATATTTTTTACACAGCAATGTGAAAATTATCATAAAATCATTCCGCGGCTACAAGTGGCTACAAGTGCTACAAGTGGCTACTAGCGGCTACAAGTGATATGAGTCACCGAGAGACATAACGACTTGCCATCTATAATCCTTAGACTGAACTACTTTGAGAGGTATGATCTTCAGCTAGTCCCGGTGAATAATGTAAATTTCTGTTTGGCTATTAGGAGTTTGCTAAACTTGTTTAATGCTGTGCCTCACTACGAGAACCAAACTTGACCTACTTACTGCATTTGCATGCTGGTGGCCAGCATTGCGATATTACATGGTGCTTATCCTAGCTTCATAGCCTATCAAATGAATGGTTATTATACCGGTCGAGACATAACCACATTCGCTTCATTTTTTTTGCAACGAATTGCCGTTTCGATAATCGCTGTGCGTCTTTTATAGTCACGACTGTTGATAATCGCGAGTGCACCAAGGAGTATGGCATTAGCCTTCCGTGCTACCGAGAGTAGTATACCATTTCCAATAAGCCCAATGTGCCTATCATATTTCGCTTCTGCCGAACATTAGCAGCTTGTAATAGGCATCCTTTGCGTGAGATAAGAAGATTGGCTCACTTGAGAACTTCCAATTTTTTATATGCGAGCGCTGCCTTGAAGATATACTTCGACAACAACGATGTATTCGCCTCCGCTATAGCCTGCAATGCTGCTATATTAATTGCAAATTTGGTCAATATCAAGTGTGTGCTTCTTCTCTGCATTGATAATAAAGCAATGATGTCATCCAAGCAAGAGAAAGAGGAAGGGAAGCACAGCGGAGGGCCGTGATAGCGCGTCTTCTACACATACAATGATACTTCGCCACTCCTTACAGAACCTCGAGATGAAATCTGAAGGATGCGACGAGGAATTCTTGCTATTTTTACCATAGCTGCACTGCATGCAACATGCAATGCCATGCTCGGTCTAGCAAACACGAAATAGTTCAGATATGAGAGTGGTGCACAGCGGAAATAAGGTCAGTCATCCCTCCTGGCTCTTGCGATTCTTCGGTTGGCGGTCCTCTCAGCCAGCAGCACTTTCATTTTTCGGAACTTTCCTGCGTCCACGATAGAAGCTTTTCATGAGGAGGTATAAGGAAAAGTGGCATGCTAGAGAGAGGCTTAAGTCCGAAATATCACGTTAAGCGCATTCTCACAGTGACCACTCTTGCAGCATGAAGAACACACTGCAAACCGTCGGAAACATAGCAAAGCCATATTAAATTTGTGTGCAGGGAGCGGATGTGAAAAATTGGAGTTCCTGGTGATTTGAAACGTGCTGCCTTCAAAGATCATTGAGGTGACCTTTGAACAACAGCGGTGATCACATGGTCTGTTGTCATCTCAGGGCAACAATTCCTGCGGCAGCTGTTTTAATTAACAAGAGGTTTCGAACGTTTGCAGCGTTGCAGTCTCATTCTTATTCACCTACGGCATTTCGCCATTTATGAAGCTAAATAATTTTGAGACTCGAAGCTTTGAACTTCGAGATGAAGCTTCTGGAACAATCGGAGAAGTAATGTTAACTAGACAAGCAAGGACTCAAAACTCAGTTACCCTTTCATAGATTTTATTTAATATTCTTGGTACACAAATGAGAATAGTCGGTTGAAGTTCTTTCATATCATCGAAGATTGTGCTGGTATTGCCCCGAAAATATCCGACCCGCATACCGACCGCGAATGCTAATACTTCTAGCATCCTTTGCATCAAATGGGCAAGCGGAAGGAAGCTGAACATTGTGTCCTAAAATATTGGACATGTTACAAACATGTGGAATTGGCTTGAATAATAATGGCTAGCTTATTGCAATAGTTGTCGAAAGGGAACGCACTGCTTTCAATGCCAAATCCATAGCAAGTGTCAGCAAAGCGTACGAAACAGGAATCAAATTCCTCACTCTTTGCATCACTCCAGAAAGCCATTCAGTGAAATGTGGTCTAAGAAATTCGAGCGTCTTTACGATAACTGAAGGTTAAGACGCAGTTTGCTGCACCGCTTAGGAAGACTGCTGAAACATGGTTGCATGTTCCGACCAGCTGGCCTACCAATTCACCAATTCTAACTGCATGCATTCCCTCAGGAAAGCGAGTGAGCTATTGAATATGATATTCCTGCGTTTTTTGTACCCATGATATTCAATTCCTCAGAAAAATTTACTTCGTTCTTTTTTCTCTCAGCTGAAATACTGTTCGGCCAATTACAGCTCCACAACCTGCTTTGGCAAGACAAGTTGCGATGTTGAGGAATGGAAACAGTTTACAGCCCGTGGTAAATGAATATAAACGTGTGTAACAAAGACGGCTGCAAGATCACTATAGAATTTTAAAAGGAACAGCTCTGAACAGAAAACCGTGACAGGATGTGTGAGCCGACGTCGGCCCTTGTATTTCTGACTGTGGGACAACATAGTTCGATTGGAGAAATGTGCCAAAATTCTGCACACCATGCAAGTGAATCCGACAAGCTTACAATCTTTTACATCAATCATACGACTTTGCTTATGATTAGGGACGATATTTACCTCGTATTACTGCCTAACCTCTTCATGGCAATGAGAAACAGTCGATGCCAAAGAGTTTAACTAGAATATGATGTGCAATGTGAGAAATACCTCCAGTGCTCCAATCTGCTTAGAGAAAATTTCTAATATTTCAATACATCAAGACCCACACAGCTAATCGCTGACATGGAAGACGTGCAACCTTTTATGGTAGCTGCGAAAAGCGGCTCAAATCCCCCCTCCATACATGTTATTGCTGTTTACGTGAAATACACTATGTCTGCACCACCCAATTCTACAGCTTAATTGATATGTCGAAGCTGAAGTTCCCCGATTCCTGTCGTGCGCGATCGATAGCACAGAGCCCGCATTCCATTTTTTGAAACAGAAACAGTGCATTCAGTGCTCAGTTTGGCATCGTCGCGATTATACTCGGAGGGAAGTTTGTCAGAAGCGAGCAAATTGGTTTGCGCCGCAAATAAGGTTGATGCGTGACGAAGCAAGTACTAACGAAGTGTGGCTGCACGAAGACGCAGTGATGCATCCCATGTAAACCGATTCTGCTGGATGGAGGGCTCAAATGCCTCCTTTTCCTCAACCCCATTCTATTGGTCACTACATTTGTTTGAAAAGTCTAAAAAGTTGAAGTTTTCCAAGGAATGAAGGCATTGAACGTTCGTCTGAGTTGTTAAGCGAGATCTAAGATCGAACTGTTTCACTCTTGGTGTTTCTGCAACTGCTTATTCCACAAAAGCAGGTTGTTTGTAAAGCTCACGATCATTTTCGCCACGAAACACTCGAGAAAACAGTATGGGCTCAGAATGATCCATTTCCTTCTTAAAACAATCGTATTTGACATTTGCGCTAAACTGAATCGATTAAAACTGCCACAACTATCACTCGGCACCCTTGTGGGCATTATGTGCTTCTTGGGACAGCTAGTTTATGTGTGCTATAAAGAGTCAGCGTCTCTCGAAGGGTCTAACAAACCGTGCTCAAGAATGGCGCTTTCCTCAGAAATAGTAAGGCCGTGCAACAAGCGACAATATTTCCGTGCGTCAACACCACTCCTTTGGGATTTCCGGTCGTACCTGACGTGTAACAAATTGTGCATATATCATCTGGAGTCGGAAGCTGAAACACATTGCTGAATAAAGAGAAATGTCGTTCGCACACAAGTTTTTTAAAGGACGCTATTGGTGGGGATTGGGTGGTGTTTCGAATATCCTTCGACCAGAATTCTCTTCGTGTCTTCCTTGACAGCAGTGAGTTCCGATTCCCATACGTAATTTAGGACCCTTGCGGTTGTTTTGCCAACAAAATTGTTAGGGAACGCTCGTTATCAATTTCTATTTTCAAATGCGTGCGTCTGCCTGTCGTTCTCTCTACTCAATGGCTCCAACGAAATGATGATGGCAGCAACAACGATTTACTTCGGTTAATATGCATTAGAGGAGATCTTTTAACATGTTTTTAGTTTCAGTTGATCAGTCTCCTGAATATATTGTGAGCACTTAAAAGTATTAAGTACTTGATGGGCAATGTTTTGGATTAGAAGCGAATCGAGTGAGCGCAAGAAAGCACGTAGTTCCTTCGTATTTATGCAGGTGAATTCTCAGGAAAGAACTCGAAGGCTTACTTGCAGCTGTTGGCTGTTTTTTCTGATTTTGCCCAATTGCTGCAGTGATCGAAGGGACCATAACGAAAGGCTCAGTGCTGCGAAGTTTGTGGACGCTTCGTCTGGCGAGGTGTCAACAGTAACGATATGCTGAAGCCATGGATGCTTTCCTTTAACTAAATCTGTAAAATTGCAGCATGAGTGTGTTGTAAAAATTGATATTGTTGAATGAGGTATTATGGGATGATGCTAAATCTAACAGAACAAGAAATGTTATGCCTTTTCGAGATTGAACGAGAAGGGGAGGGGAGGGGGGCGATATGGTTTCCACACAGATGGGTTACTACGGCACTCTCAACTAATCTGTTCGCCTCAAACTCGTTTACTGCTACACTGGGCAGTTGCCAGCAAAGCGGATGTGGTCTGCATTTGTCTACTTTGTTGCTTGTCATCGCGGCATCATTTTCCGTGCCCACACATCACACAACAAGTATCAACGATGGATGGATATAGGACCAAGCGGAATTTTGAAGCAGGAAAAGGAAGAGCGCTCCTTATTCATTCTCCAGAATGAGCTATGAATCAACGAACCCCCTCTGCTTCTTCCTCTGGGCCAGTTGTGGAAAAGATGCTGCATTCTTCCTCTAATACAAAGACCGAAATTTATTCAGAGTGAGAAACCATAAATGAAGAGCGAATATACCTGCTCAGTTTGACAGTATATTGCACATTGACCATAGTACACTTCGAACGGATTGAAATTTGACGTTTTATGAGAGCTGCAGTTCTCGTTAGAAGGTATACAAGCAACGTGAATGGAAGCGGCGAACGATCTTTTGGAATGGTAAGCTTTAATATCGATCTTTAAAATCTTTAGAACGGATGATAAACTTACCGATTGCTTTCGACTCACTATCGACGAATATGACGTTCATTTGTGTTTCGTTTATGATGTGTTCACAAGCCTGCACACCCATTGTAGGATAGATCGGCACCACAACGTTGTTATTGCAGTACGCAGCCAACTCGCATATCTTCCACTGCATTCACAATGATTTCAAGAAGTGATCATATTTTGGCGATTCATCGATGGAAGTGTATCAGAGCGCAGAAGCTAAGATAGCAGTGAATGGGAGGGGAAGGGGGGATGGGTGGGGAGGAGTTGCACAGATCACAGACATAAAAAGAAGCAAACCCAGCCCTTTCAAATTATAAAGCCGCAGGCATGGCGACAAGGAAAGAAATATCTCTCTCAATAACAGATCAGTTCGAACTGGCGATCTGGGCTTCAAAAGCTTCGGCTTTCAGAACTTCTCAATTTCCAGTATTTCTCTATCTACAGTACTTTCTGAATTCCGCCAAGATGGCCCACGATACGCAATTTCTGCAAAATCTCAGTATTGCTTCAATTTCATCTTCGATTTTACATCGAATCATTTGACCGTTAGTGTACTCGCAAAAGAAAGTACCCAAATAGGTTTAGGATATTGGTCAGACTGATTGCTGAATAAACGTTGGTAAGGATATGGATAAACCATCCTGAATGAAGACGTGAATTAACCATCCTGACATGGCGCAACCTACCCCTCCTTACCTCTAGTTGGCAGTGGCCACACGCAAATATTTCGCGGGCTAAAAAAGGAGCCAAAGTTCGTCTCTGGGAATATCAACCGTGCGCTTATCGTAATATTTTATGTGTTCAAAATCTTATGCTAACACTTGCCTCACAAAATTTTGAAAGATAAGAAAATGATAACGTTGTTTATCGCAATTGATGCAAAAAAAATTCATGAATATTGCATAAAGCGCACTTCAGGCCTATTCTTCATCAAAATACCGATGTGCGTTTCTTGGCCGCACTTGACGCCGATCCTTCGTAGCCCAAACGCCAACTGCATTGCCCCATCGAGAACCTCAAGAGATAAACTTTTACAGCAATAGATGAAACATGACCATTTTTGCATTCTATATTTTAATTTCATTTCCTTATTTTAACTTGATCACTAACATAGATATATACGACATATCAGTCGCATTATGAATGACTCAGATTTCTCCTCTGCAACACCGTGAACTTATACTTCTCAAATAGGCGTGATCAATAAAATGGTATGAGTCATCCACGTGGTTCTCGCTGTCTGTAAGAAAGTCGAATGCATCTGCCCGGCTGAACGGTGCAGATATTCGATCTTGTAGCCAGAATTCGATACTGTGTATAAAAGGCGTTGGGATAAGGTGTCAACTGCAACATAATTCAATGTCGTATAGGACAAAGCATATATTCCTAATCGCTGCTCAAAAGCAATATAAGTCTATGAGGGCCGTCTTCATTCCAATTGCACCGTTTTCCATGACAACTTTCAGCCTTACAACACATTTTCATTAAGTGCTTGATGGATAAATATTCCAAAATGGAGAACAGATCAGCTCATAATTCAGTAAATGAATAAAGGCAATAAACTCATCATTTTTCAACGTGGACAATAACGAATTTAATGTAAAGTATATTCAAGCTCTTTGGTCCAATTGTGATTCAAGTTGTTAAGCCCGTTAAGTTTAGATAACAGAATATCTCTGATTATTAATCGTTTTCGAATTCACCCAGCTTCAATAGCTTTCAATTTGATCTCACACTCTTTTTTTTGCATTCTGTCATGAAGTGCTCTAATGAAGCGTTGCTGCATCATTTTTGACCCATTTGCATAACACCGTTTTCATGGTGACATTTTTTCCAGAGCGAAAACTATTGTGTTACATTATTGTATAGGGGCAGGCATCGTGGCAATATTGTAGAGAATCAGCTGTCGAACAATCAAAGAGTTCAAAAAACGTTGCGACCCGTTGTTAAACTCTTGTATTACCTGTTGATAAGACAGCCATACGTAAGGCTCACTACCGTCGCCCTTCTTTTGCCTCCATCCGAGCATCGGTCCATTGTTGGACAATCGCATTCCCCTTGTGACAACATCATAGAGTGTCCGAATATCAGCGGAAAGCCGCGTCATCAATTCATTTCCCTTCAGGCATGCAGCAACACGGGAACCATCCTAAGTGGATACAGTTGTTAGTGTTAGTCTCCAACGAGAGGATCAATCCTTTGCTTCTATTTGGCAATTCAGCATTATGTATTGCTCTCTGTAGTAAGAGCAACAGCTCCTAAACGAGATACCCGAACAAAGTCACTTGCAAGATGCCCTCAAATCTGTAAATCTGATTCCAGTGAAAAGAACAAGACTACTTGCACGGAATTGCTAACGCCAAAAGTTGCCCTGTTTAGGCCCCTTATTTAAGCACAAACAGCCCTCACTTAACTCTTCGCTTCGATATTCGGTGAAGCAAAAAAGGCCTGTGGAAAAACTTAAGGAGATGTGAAGGAATCGAAGCCGCTGCAATCAAAGCAGTAGTCCTAAGCGGTTGAGCTACAGCCGACAGCGAGGTCGACATTGAGCAATCGCAATTAAAAACTGTTCTTACTGGGAGTTCTCTCGTTTGGTTCCTAGGATCAACAATAGGCGGGGTTTTTTCTGGAATCGTACTCCAGAACCAGTGTGTTGCCACAGATCCAATTGCTGCACCCGTAACTAGTGCAGCCAAATGAAGATTCGAGACAATAACGTCTGAAAAGTGCTGATGTGATAGTTCATCCGATGGTGACTAAAGCAGATTACGTGCAAATTGAAGCCTGATATTAAATGGATAGGTGGAGGGGTGTTTGAAGGAGAGGAGCTTCGTAAATTTGAGGTCATAACTTCAGAATGTCTAGAATAAATCAGAAGTGAACAATCGTCCCCCAGTGTAATCAGCACCACGCGTGCTTACAACACACGTTCGACCTCTCATTCCCCCTCCTCCTTTCCGAAATGCGGAACGTTCAACGATAATGAGTAAAGGGGAATTCTTCGGAAACCATTGCATCAGTCATTCATGTTTAGCACCTGTTTAGTAGAAGCTACTGTGGTACTCCCAATCATGTCAGACCGATCGCAGAAGGGAGTGGCACGGATGTGCAAGTTTGAGGCACTACAAATCGCGGAGTTCACACCAGCTGACTCCTGCTGTAAGCCAAAAGAGGGAGTTGATGTTCGCACGTATATAGTCCACAATTTACGGGACTCATATAAAGCACTCGAGAAGTTCTAGAACATGATAGATTCCGCGCATGAACTCACACAAGTTGAACATAATCGGCTACCTGTATAATCGGCCCATGACATTGCTGCAGCAGAATATACTACAGAAAGGAATGAAGTAACAACCACACAAAGGGAAAAACAACGAGAAATGACGACGCTGCCGGAAATGAGAACGAAAATAATTCATATAAGTTTTTAACAATAGCCAATTGTTGGCGTCTGCCATCCAACCTTCTCAGAATTTGCATAAACATGCAAAACATATTTATGCGTCCTTTTACCAAGCTTATAAAAGCAGGCCAGCTGTGAGCAGCTGAATGTTTGCATGCATCTATCTGCTGCGTATTTCCAATCGGAACCTGCATGCGGTGGCAAACTTTGCTGCCCTCGTCGAGGTAAGTGCTTAGTTCGTCTCGTGCAACTCGTATTAAGGGAGTACACCGGGAATCTTGTTCCATTTTGAAAGGGTGTTGGCATCAAAACTCAGGCGCATGTTGCATCATCCACTTTTACTCATAAATTCTCGTGCAGGTCTCGTAGAAACAAGCTTTTGTTGCTGCAAGAGGTCAGCATTGGCCTTTGGTTAAGGGCTGTTCGAGTCTTCGGTACCGGACAAAGCAATGCGCAACCTGAGCATTAATCTGTTGCATCAGATGCAATGCCTACTCGGGATCAGAGCAGTACAGCTAGGACGTTCCTTCCTATGATTCCGTCTACCGACCAAGACGGAGAGAGACATCACGCACTCGCCGATCCCGAGGAAATTTGGGAACAAGTGCGGAAATGATGATGATAGTATGGATTCCAAAAACTTGACGCTCCGCACAACAGTCTGCACCACAGCATGAGCGCTCAAGCCAACCTTCCTCTCATTGACTTACCCTCCCACAGCATGCCAACTGCTGCATAACGAGGGTTTTTTCTCCCATTTGGAGAGACATGCAGCATAGTATATCGGAAAGCGCACAGGATGGCTCAAAAACAACTGTGCTGAAAGGAACCGTATTATCGCGGAAATTTCTGTTGCGATCAATGTCCCAATGAGTTTTTAATTTTGAGTCTTTTTATAGATCAACGAAAAGAACTGCCGAAATTTCCACTGCGCATTTCAAGCTCATCCAACTTGGATCTCATGGTAGTTATTATTTTCATGTATACAGGAGGGGGCATAATTTTGAGCACACGAAACCCTATCAGAAGTACTCAGAGGTTCTACATGATTTGCGAAGACAAATATCAAGCCAGCTTAAATCGCTCTGCTTTCGGATTGAGCCTTCAAAGCAACGTTCCTACTCATTCATTGATCCGGTTTTTGTCTATGGAACATTCACCTACCGCGCCGCCGTGATAAACACTTTATTGATAGTTTGAGCAGTGGCACTGTTTGGCCCCGAGTTCTGTCGGAAACACTTGCAAACTCTTGTAAAACTTCTGACAAATAACGTGGAACACGATTGAAAATTCCCTCACAGTCGACATCTTTATTTGCGCATTCTGGCTTAATTACATGCAAACAGTTGCAGAACGCGATCAATACTCTGTTCGGTTTAAAAGATTTGCCAACATTCCCACACTGATTGATTGCGTGGATAGACGAAGTTGTGATAGCTTTGTCAGGCCCAAATAAACGATTATAACGGAGAAAACCTGAAAAGAAGCTATCGCCAGTGCTGGCATAACGGCTTACATCTTTCATTCCATCTTGAAATAGAGATGTTATGCTACTTCATCTCCATACAAAACTTATCAATTCTTGCTGATCATGAAAGTCCAACCTTTTCAGCAAGTTTTCTTGGCAAAGATGATTTTAGAAACATGAGTTACCTCATTTAGCAATTCCAATGAAAATATGTAAAGCATAAATTAATCAGATCAAATGCCTTCAAGAAGCAATGTGGTTCAATTGGTATGAACCCAGCGAGCTGTAGATGTCGAAATGCTTCGATTCTCTTCACCATCCCAGTTACGAGCAAGCATATCTGAAAATTGCATTCGTTGAAGCGTACAGTCTATTATCATCGGCGACCCTCTGCTTCCGCAAATTTCAGATGGTTCAAACCAAGCGGATTTGGTACATATAGAATTGTTAAGGATGATCCAATCATTTTACGCTATCATCAAGTGATATGATGCGTTGCTAGAGCTCTGAGTAGGAAAGCAATGCCTTCATCGTAAAAAAAAAAAAAAATTGCACTTCAACGCCGAGAGAGTAATTTAGGTGTGAGTAGGGATGGGGTAAGAGAGGAGTGGAAGGGGGAGCAATGTGAAGCCAATGTTCCTTCAAATAGACATTGCTTACTGGAGAATGAAATTTTCGAGAACATTCCTTCGAAGCTGCAGGACCTTGCGGGATACATCTAAACAATGTAGTGGATGGATATTTTTCTTCACCTTAAAATTCTCAGCTTACATATCTTCTCATGGGAAAAGGATATTCCAAGTTGTACTCATGTTGGCATTCGATATCCTGACGCCCAATACCAAGTCTCCGCGGCTGAACCACATTTACTGCACCATGACACCTGGCAGTCAGTGACTGGCGGGGAAAAATGTGCAAAGAAGGTGGCATGATGGATCACCATAATTCCACATTGCTGATTTCCATGGCTCACAAATTCTATCGCGCATCAAAGTGGGCACATCTCTGAGGGATAGTTGTGAAGAGAGAGACCCAATCTGTTTAAAAATATCCACAACAGCGCATTTTCGACGACAAAACTGAAGGAGGCTATCATTTTATAGCAGTGAAATGAGTGAGGGATGCGTATTTGCAAAACTCATCGTTTTCCCATTGCCAATATTTCCGTTCGTTTCAAATTTGAGACGACTTCTCAGTCTCAATCTTTTCATAGCAAGCACAACGCGTGACGGATTGATTTGCTCCACTCGTATTCAATTCGGGATATGAAGCATGGGCGGGTTTCTTCGAGCGCTGATATTCGGGGAGAGCTCGTGGAGTGGAGGGTCGACGAAGAAGGACCAGAGAATATCTATCACAAACTGCGAGCCACCAGCAGCTCATACGGATTAGTTCGCCTCAGTGCACTGAAAACGATTTCTTTCGAGATTCTTGAGAATTCTCATTTCTGCAAATTTCGAAACAAAAATGTGCTGAAAATATGAGTGGCACTAGGGGAATTTTTCCTCGGGATTGGAACTGACCGTAGCTGCAGTGTTCAAGCGACCGAGCGCTGATAAAGCCGACATCAGATAAGGCATCACAACGATAACAATAGTACCTTCTCATTGGCATTTTGCCAGATATTCTTCTCGTAGAGCAGAAGATATCGTGTTTGATGTATCTGTGAGTATAAGCTGAAGCAGTTGTTAAGAATGACCCCCATATTTGTCATCCATACCGTCATTAACATTACACTTAGAGCTGCTGTTGGCCAGCTACCGAACGAAGTGAAGCAATTGGCAACATTGCAGATGATCGCAAATGAACCGAGTGAGAGCCATATGCTCATGAAAAAGCTTATTCGTTCATTAAATGTGCCACATAAGGCGAGTATATCGATATGGCGAGAAACATAATTGCTCAGTAGATCCACATGCTGCAATCGTCAAATAATACTGTGATTACTGAGGTTATAGTCGTTATGGATGTGATGTCATGCTTTCTTTATTGTAAAATAAATAAAGATATTTACGACGCCGACGCAGATGATCGATCAAACGATTTTCAAATATTGACATCGTTTTGCGATACTTCCATTAACTTGCAACGATGTGAATAGTACGTTGTGTTTTGGGCAGTGAGGTCGGCTTCTAAAATGGATATCGCGGGTTCAGTGGATATATAACTAAACCGGTAAATTGAAATTGACGAAACGTTTCCCTGGATTTTGTGAGCCAGTTCCCTGCTGAAACTGATATTGGCAAATATTTTATGCATTATAGTATATACTGTCCCCCTAGTGTGAATCCTCTACGAAGTACCTCCTATTCTTTCAGAACAGATTTTCCGTTATATGAAGAGTATTAAAGAATTCCAGTGGCAGATTGGGACAGAAAATTCCGAGTGGGACATTTTATTCTCAGATAAAGATCGACAAATTACATCGCTTCGACTTGACGAAATATTGGCTCTAATTGGCTGTGAGAGTTTTTTCAAAATCTTAAGAGGCTCATGCAGTCAACAAAATGGCGAACCACTTGCTCGAGGCATTCGTCTCAACAAGCCAGATGTGATGGAAATTTTAGCTTCTTGTAAAGTTCAAGGTGTAACTGTCAGCCTTTGAATAGGCTGTGTATGGTAATATAAAAACGTGCTTTCGAGCACGTTGTTTAATTTGTTTGGTTCATAGGGATACAGTCATGAAGCGAATTGGCACTCACCTGTAAGTGTCCGTTTGCGGCTGCTTCCACTAACTCGCTGTTAAAATAGGATAACTCATTGACAACAGTTTTATGAAGAAGACTGAGAAGAGCGGTCGAACACACAGCGCAAACAACTGACCAAAATAGAATGAACACGTTTGGTATAAGCAAAATAATGCTGATGTATTGTAGCCTGAAAGAACACCTCTTTAGTAGTTGTCTTTCCATTCAGAGAGTTGAAATCATATACATTTAATAGCACGCAGTTTGTTGATAAGGAATATTGTTGTTATGCTTGAATACTGTTATGCTAAAAAAATGCTTAAATACACGCTGGAAGTGGGATGTGGTTGTTGGATTGATGGAATAATTTGTTTCAAAACGTCAAAAGGTTGAAGGCTGAATATCACGAGTTCCTTCTCTGATCGGTCCTTTCCGTTTCGATATATATATATATATATATATATATCGAAGGATATATATATATATCCTTGAGGACACTGTTGTT
>JAARMF010001186.1:0-25313 GCA_022844705.1 Toxascaris leonina | reverse complement strand
GTGCAAGTACAAATATAACGACCATTTTGCGTAATCACCACCTAACAGTTTCAGTATTTTCTCACCTTCGCTCAAAAATTGTTACATGACATGACTATAAGTATTGCGTTTCAGGGATTTATTCAGGATCGTGATTTTAATGATTCGACGACCCACCCCTTCAAATGAAAAAGGTGACGGGAGAAAGAGTTAGGGACATTCGATAAATCCCAGTCCTTTGATTTTATATTTGATGTGTTGTTTTTCAATAAAATTCTGAAATTTTTTGAGTGAGTTGTAAACATCTTACTCTAATTCGTTATCCCATAATTGGACAATTGCAAAAGATATTCTTACGTTGCTTGTGAAGAGCTCGATAGCGTTCGTTTAGCTCGCTCACAAGCCGTACGAAGACGTCGTAAAGCGCGAGGATTTGTTGCAAGATCCTTTTTGTGTTTACGTTTGAACTCAGCGACGAAATGATTCACCAAACGATTATCAAAATCTTCGCCTAAAATTTAGAATTTCTTCGACGCCAATAAAAAGTCTATATTTGATTTTCTATAACGTGAATCTACTTCATAGTGTTTTTATTTATCTTCCATACATATATAGAATAAAATCTCCTAATAATTTATTAATTTTACTCGTTAATTCACTTACATTTCTTTATAAAGTAGATCATTGTAGTGAAAAAGACTCATTCTAAATTCGCTTTCATTTAGATTTCTAACCTTTGATATGATCAAGAAAGTATAAAATTTATAAGGCAATGATTTTGCTAACCTCCAAGATGAGTATCACCGGCTGTTGATTTGACTTCAAAAATACCATCTTCGATACTCAAAATTGAGACATCAAAAGTCCCACCACCCAAATCGAAAATTAAAACGTTTCGTTCTCCTTGTCCCTGAAACAATAATGATAGATTTTCTATAAAATTCCTCCTCTCGATGGATCAGTTGTTTCAACTCATCAATAATAAAGCTTGAATTTAGCTTTAGGCTTATTATTTTGAAATATGAGCCGTTTTTCACTAATTTTGTTATAGGTAATATTTTGCAAAAAATCTATATAGATTTCGGTGACTTGGAAATAAAAGCACTGTGTTGGGGAATTTATCGATTCCGGATGCACTTCCACTTGAATGTTTCCAATTATAATTTGGACAAAAATTGGCCAATATACTTTCAAAAAAGCGGTTCTTTCAGGTGCTGATCAATATTATCGATGCAATCAATAATGTCCAAGTGATTTCGGTGCCTTTAGTATCAGACACAAGTAGCGTTCAATACAAGTATTTCCGAGTAGAGATAACCTTTTTGTCCAAACCATAAGCGATAGCAGCAGCGGTAGGCTCATTAATGATACGAAGCACATTGAGTCCTGCAATCGCACCAGCATCTTTTGTTGCTTGCCGTTGAGAGTCGTTGAAATACGCCGGTACAGTCACTACGGCATTCTGAAATTTTATGAAGTTCGTGCTGAATACCAATAACTTTCCGTCGATTTACCAAAACTTTTCTCACATCTCTAATTCCTCGATTGATTCCTAATCGACTGAGACCAAATATATGATTATATGGGCAAAATTCTTTAGCTATCCTATATAATGGTTCTCATTATCGGAGAGTTCTTATCTGAAAATCATTCCAACATTGAGCACTTTTTTCAAAATCGAGCAATTTATACTTACCACTTATTAGGTAGTTATTAACAAAACAAATAGCCCATAAATTCAGCAATATTACCGAAGAAAGTCCGGATAAGACATAGGAGAATATTGACTTAGTTCATCTAATGACGTTATTAAATCAAGCAAATAAACAACGATGAAGTGAAACCTTGACAGCGCAACCGAGGAATGATTCGGCTGTTTCCTTCATTTTACCGAGGACCATCGACGAGATTTCTTCGGGAGTGAACGTTTTTCTTTCACCTTTATACTCGACCTGAATTTTAGGCTTACCACCCTCGGCGCTGATCACTTTGAATGGCCAATGTTTCATATCCGATTGTACCGCCGGATCATCGTAACGACGTCCAATCAGACGCTTGCAATCTAAACGAATATCACTTAACAATCGATCCACACCACTTCCAATCACTGTAAAAAGTGCGATGGATCGCAGTGACCTTTCAGATTAGAGGGTCACTCTCACTTTTCATTTTTTTTCGCACCAATTCCGATTTCATCGCATTTAAAAATATTTCTAAAATGCGCTAACCAAAAACAGTATTATGTGGATTCATCGCTACTTGATTCATTGCTCCATCGCCAATAAGACGTTCCGTATCGGTGAATGCCACATATGATGGTGTTGTACGATTGCCTGCAAATTTAGATTTACGTATACCACTTTTTGAGATGAAACCTTCGAATGAAACATAGGCAGACCAATGTAAAAGGACAGCAACTCTACGAAGCAAAGACAAAGCCTACAGCAAAAGTCATTAACCTGTGGTTCATTTGTGGCTCATTTGTTGGCTCATTTGTTGAAGTCCTTGAAATGTAAATGCAGACACAATTATTCCGCTGCTAGAAAATTCTACGTTTAATGGCGTATGAACTTCGAAAACATAGTGCCTTATAATCGAAACAAAACAATGTTAGGAAGCATTCACCTTGATCATTGGCAATAATTTCCACCTTGCCATGCATAAATACACCCACACATGAGTATGTCGTTCCCAAGTCGATACCCACCGCGTTTTTCGACATGTTGAGGACTCACTATAAATATGGGTAATATTCTTGAAGAAGCAAGTTGACGCAGAAATAATTAATTTTAGAATCGATAAACGATTCATAGAGGCAGTAGGGAAGCTATAAAAGAGAGGTATATTAGATGAAAGAAAAAATGGAATCAAGTCACCTATTGGAAAGGATACTGAAAACGAATAAAGTTACAAAAACAAAGGATAGAACGAACAGATGCAAATGAAATGAGCATATCATAATGTGCATCGTTTCAAAGTACAAGAAACTGCAACACATATATCAACAAGGGCTCATTCTTTCAAGATTTATAGTAATTCCATATAAATATTAAAAATTCAAAATAGAATATATGGAAAATAACCAACTGCGGAAAGTCTTTGGGAATAAATTTGCATAAGTTGTTCTTCTAATGCAACATTCGTTCATGATCGTTATTTGCCTTTATTGTCTGAAGAGATTTCCACAAAATGGCCAAAGAATAAGTGAACTTTTTTTGGCATAAACTCAATATGAATCTCAATATATTCGATGAAAAAATTTCAGAATTTTTACATTTTTCTATATGATTCATTTGATTAACGTGAACTTAGAAAGTAGTCATTTTTCGATCGCATCGGTAAGGAATATCCAGAAAAATGTGGAACCCCATTCGACATTTCTAACAGTGAAGTTTAAGAATTGAGACTACTCTCATCAATTGCATTGACTATCAACAAAAACGAACAACTTTTCTTTATGAGAGCTTAGTTCTATAGGAAATGGTATGTTTACAGAGTATTAAGCTGTAACAGTGGAATTGTGACAACAACGAACATATATATTTCTAGCACAACGTTTCTTTAACACAGTGGAACACTTTTCAGAGTGTGAGTTCAAAGGAGCAATAAAAGCGAAAGGCAATGAGGCAAATAGTTGCAATAGTCTGAAAACTCAATATGTGAATAACCGAGGAAACGAGAAGGAGGAGGGGGGTAGGAGGGGTGAATTCTAATTGAACCTCCCAGTCAAACTGTTTCAGGTGTTCCTGTTCATCTTGTCATCAATCGGCATATGAACATTCTAGCAATTGTTTGTTAAAGGATTACAACGGAAGTGAAACTGTTGCAATCGACTGACAATATGAAAAGAGATTCCAGTGAAAATACGCTAATGCAAGTTAGCAGAAAGGCTTTTGATGTAAAACAGGAGTTGTGCAAATAAGAAGAACTAAAGGACCATCGTACCTGGTGTAATGATATATAAAATCACCTGTTCTTATGTATAGAGTTTTTTTTTAAAGCTCCGAATATATTCCTCTATCACTAAGGTCACATACCCGTCAATTATTGATAACGGCATATAAATTTATCAGTATTTTTAAATAATATCACTATCTATCATGCGAAAAACCTTATTGAGTTTGTAGCCGAGAAGACTATTTCTTCAGATCGTTTGAATAGTCGTTTCTTTCCAATTCTACCGATAGCAAAACATATGTAAATTTTCTTAGAAACGCAAATATCTACAACTTTTTCGAAGTTGCTAGATATCTATTCGATGGTTGGTAAAGGAGATTTTATATGACGTTGATTATAATCACCAAACTTATAAATTCATCTTCAGTGGTTACGACGTCGAACAAACGGACAAACAAACACACACAATACCACATACCATAGTCAGCTCTGCAAATGATTTATTACAAAAGTATATAAACAGGGTCGAAAGTTGGAGATGATTGAAGTGAAAATACACTAAGAGACGAGGAAGATTTATGAAAGTGCAAAGAGGAGTTCTTAGGTGGGAGAAAAAAAAAAGAACGAGAAAAGAAAAGAAAAGTGAATCGAAAGCAAATGAGACTCTCAATTTCTACAAAAATATGATTGTTTAAAAAACGGTAAATAAGAATAAGGTTATTAACGATGGAACAATTTTATTGTGATGCAAGGCTAAGATAATGTTATGCAAAACAGCACTAATACTACGCTAATGCTCAATGGAATAGAATAAGTTTTAAGCAGAATTGAAAAAAATTGTGAAACTTCATTTGCCGATGATAGCAAATATTAGGAAAAGTAGTGAAATTGTAAATAACAACTCATTTCTTTGCGAGATAGATAGAATTGTCTAGTGAATATAGCTGCATAAATAAGTGCTATAGAAATGTAAAGATAGAAAGAAAATTGTGGCGACGATTAAGGATGAGATAATTATAAGCACTTAAAGAACAAAGGAAGATAATTGCGAAGAAAAGTGCTCAATAGAAAATCCAATTGAGTGGTGAATTTAAAATTCAGAATGATATCTTTTTTGAATACCTCATGAAGGATAGAAAAAATCTTGTAAAGAACATAGGAACAGTTCACCGAATTACGAACGCATGATGCAACTCGATTTGCACGACAAAATAATGCAGTCGCATCGTTGGAAACTATGAATGTTTACGACTCAGGAAAAGGTGAAAGGTTGTTATAATTTATGGTCACAATATGGAATAAAGTGGATGGATATATTAGAAAATAATATTGCGAGTACGACATGAGAAGAAATGAAATTACACTGGATAGGAAATGAAATTCCTGAGAAAGTTCGAAAAAAACTTTAAAAAAATATAACAACAAATTGCTAGATTCTATTTTCGTGATAATCTGATCTCAAAGGAAATTCGTTAAGAAAATCTATACAATGATATCGTGAATACACTGTCGACTATGCCCAACGTATTATAAATAGCAAGTTGATATGCTAAACATTGTAGGTCGGTGCTATACAACACCACATTGAGAGTTAAGGTGTGTGTGTGTGTATGGTTATATGCGAACGAAACGCGCTTTAAAACGATCGCTAACGTTTTTATTGAGAAATACGTGCACGCTATGTGGAGTCAGAATCTTCTAGAGCTTCATTGTGATCGTTGATGATGATTCACACTTCCCATTGCACGCAACAATCACTAACGTCACCGCCGAAAATGATTAGCACTCGACTTGTTGGTTCCACCAGATGAGTTGACGTTTGGCTCATGTTTGTTGCGAAAATTAATACAAATTTTTTCTCTTTTTTCTTTTTTTTTTTTTTGCAAAGCATAGAGACCGCGAATACTGAAAGCGCATTGGGTGTATATACATTCAAGGATGGAAGGAAAGGGGGGGGGGGGATGGTGAAGAGGAAGAGGAGAGAAAGGGGGGGGTTAGGTGGAGGGTAAAATCGCCTCATCCTAAATATGAATTAGTAGCAAACTAATATTAGAACATATTTGCATTGTAAGTTTTCATTCACTGTTCGGCGAATTGAATGCTATTCTTCTTTTAGCCGAATTTTATTGATTTTCGCTTTTTTTATTGCAACTAATCAAAAGGTTACAATTAATGAAAGTCCCCTCAATAAAAGCAACGATACGATCAAATTCGTTACAGTATCTATTGAGTTCAGCCTATATTATAATGAAATATGAAAATTTAATTCATTATATACTATAGTGCTCATATACGGTAGTAGAATGAATACCACATACTGTAGTGCTGGCACATGGTAGTAAAATGAATACCGTATACTGTAGTGCTGCTATACGGTAGCGGAACGAATACTGTATACCGTAGTGCTGACATATGGTAATAGGATGAATACTATGGCATGTTATTATGCAGGAAATTCTTCAATATTAATGCACTTGTCAATTATGAACTCTAAAGAAGAAAACTGTTGCAAAAAGAAAAAAAAAATTGAGATAAGCGCAGAATGGTAGCCCACTCGCCGAACAATATTTTATAGCTTTTATCGGATATGAAATGGTTCGTTTAGAGAGTATAAATGCCTTTGTGATCAAACATTGAACACTTTATTTGATTGCCCAACACTGCAAATTCAACTGATAAGCTGAATGATGTAAAAATAAGGAAACAACTTTCAAAAATAAGTGGGAAACTTGTAAGCCATTCGTGGCATTTCCCCTTGATAGCATCCTTTTCATAATGATTCACCGATTTTGCTTCATTATAAGCGTGGCTCACGTTGAGGCGCTTAGCAACAACGGTCATAGCTAAATCACGACTGTACCATATGTTTCCGGGTGTATCACATGAACCACATTCCCACATTACCATCAAATTTGTCCGCTACCATATATTACCATCACTTATACTACCTGTGATACCAAATATCACCATAACCTACACCATCTACACAGCCATATCATCACCTATGTTACCATATGTTGTTATATTACCCATTTGGCAGCACCAAATGTCAATAATTGTCCAAAATAAGTGACCAACGTGAAGGATGGTAAAGGAATTAACCGTAAGGTTTCATTGTATCCAACAAAATCTACAACTCTAGCTTCATTGCTCCTCGAAATAAACGCCGCGAACAAAAATTCGACGAGAAACATCAACCATCTTGCTGAATAAACATGGCACTTCCAAAATGCTCTATGCAAGGGCACACTCATAAACGCATAAAAGCAAATCTATTGGAGAAAATTTATACAAACGATTGATGATTGAATCATTTCGCATATTTCATTATTTCTGATAGCTTATGAAATCGGTTATTCTGCTACACGGAATATAAAACCATGAAGCTATTTTTGCTCTTTTATGATGCTTTTCCTTCGGCTTTTGCTTTTTTAATCAATTCTACTAGCTTCATTTCAGCATTTTTTTTTTTAGAAATAACAGCTCAACTTTCGGGAAAATTGTCATGTTTATTTGTCGTGTACTTCAATTGTTTTATTAAAGTAACCTTCAACACCTTTTTTATTCGAAGAAATTTCGAATATTTGGGCGGTTTTCATTTTGGCACGAAAGAGAATAGAGGGGGATGGGGATGGGTAGGANGGGGGGGGGGGGGGGGGGGGGGGGGGTGTTGGTAACGTTCAGTGTTTTGTCTAGAAACGGGTGTATTTTGAACTGTTTTTTCAACGTCCTTGTAATGGAGTGCGGCTTCGTCTAGTGCAGAAACACTGTCAAAACGGTTCCATTGATTTCCCATGCGATAAAAGCTATGCACTTGCTCGTTCAATGCACCCCCTAACAATACAAAAAGTCTAATGCGTTTTCGTTTGTTGTATGTATGCTTATGTACATGTCTCTTTCCGCCTATTGCTGTCTCGCCCCATATACATTCAATTGCACCAATATGAGCATCGTCCGCTTTCAGATTTCCTCCAAATGTCTCTGCAAGAAAATTTCCCTTCAATTTGCGGCCACAAATTTAGAATACACTCAAACGCAAAGATATAACATAGAATTTAGCTGAAATTCGAATATGCAAATTTTTGCGAAGTTTGGAACCAGTAAGACAATAGCTATATTGTAGTGACTCAGCACCATTATGTCCTCTTTTCTCTTCCATTATCAAATCCATGCAAAATTTTACGGTGGCCCACCATTGCTTGAGTCGTACTTTGCAAATCATAGCATACATTCAATGGGCTTAAGATATTATTTGGGAGTATATGACCTCATGCAGTCGTCAACTATCTCACCTTTTATCGCTTAAAAACAGTCACTGAAAAAATAAGGACGGGGAAATACGCAACTGCTGTTGAGGAAAACAGTTATGCGACAGTTGCACCCCCCTCCCGGAGACGAATATATACTGTGGTAAACGATGCGGAGTTAAAACGTTAGCCTTGCAATAGCCTAAGCATACCCCTCACACTAATTTTTATTCGCCGTCACAACTGTAACGCAACAAAAGAAGACAATACATCATGTCAGAAACCATGACAACAAAATCAGAATCTCTACTGCTGCCGAAAACATGCGTCGCTTCAGGATGTAAAAAGAGTACTGCACATTTTTGCTGCGTGAGAAAAACGCAGTGCCACAGATTATCGCACAAAGAAAAGTCCACTCGGATCGTTCGAACTGCAAATGTCGTTTGCGAGTATTGACGAAGCACTACGATGCATACTTTGGAATCAGAGTTATTTGAGTAATCAACTTCGACAACCGCCATATATATGAAATAACATCGAAGCCGACGGCGATAAGTGCTAAGTGGTGAAAACGAATACCCCGCTTCCACATGTTTCAACTCATTCAGCGGTACCCATACCACTGAGCCCTCAAATTTAGGTAAATAAATCAAAACAGTCCAGGTATGAGTACATAAACCGATATAACATCCAACTCACAAAAATATTTATCACGATGCGTCCCCCCAATCCAACCACCTTAACGCAGTCCGAATGTGCAGTGGAATACTAAGTTAGCGAGAAAGTATATTGCACTGTCTCCCTAAAATCTATGTGTCATAACACGTGACGCGATATCTTTAACACCATTTACGCAATTGAACATCATTTATTGCAGTGCGTTTATATCCTATTGTTCCCTATATTGAAATATAAGAATTTCGCAACGTGATGACACTTTGCTGCGGTGTCAGTCATCAGTCGATTGTGATGTTCGTTGGTGGTTTCAACGTTTCTTTTTTTTAGCAGACAGGCTGCCCACTGAAAAGTACACCTCGAATCATTCACTTGTTTATACAAATTTGGCTAGCGAAGTTCCTTGCAAAGTTTTCCATCAACTCTACCACCCGAATTATAGCTTGTGACTGGATATTTTCTATCTCGAATCGGTGGAACAAGAACGCGTCAAAGCAGACTTCACGTCCTTTTCATGGACAGTTCGCCGCTTCCTCGACATAATCCTTGAGGGTACCTTCTCTCTTGCACCCCCACCCCACCCCCTTCCCCGGCTCCAACGAACGACATAGCCGTCAACATAAACTGCAACGAAACCTGATTCCAAAACTCTCCTAAGCCATTTCCAGCACAGAGTTATTGCATGTGTAAAGAACAAATAAACTTCCCTCCATAACCTCAAGAGTGAACTTTTTTTGAAGCTTTTTCAAAGCTCAGTCGACAAGTTCGACCTTCATCCCGTTGCGCACTTCATCCCCATCTTCCTCGAAACTTTCTCAGACCTTTGACCAGTTCCATATACATGCACACTTTCTCTTTTTAACAGATTCTTCTTACATTGCGAACCAAGATTTCCCTCTCCAAATCCATGAGAGGCTCACATGGCTTAGGCGCTCATGTGGAATAACAACACGCCAGCCAACTAGCGCTTCTCCCGCGTCCCACCTGCATCGAGTGTAACAAGGAGTCCCGGCACCTGCAGTCATCAACCAAACGCCCTATAACTTCCAATTCCATAAACTAATGCAAAACTTGAACACCGCAGTGGCAAACTTGAGCGCTGGGCGTGCCTCAATGGCCGCTTTCCTATACTGTCGCTCTGCCATACAACCGCTCAACCAAACAACTTTCGCCACCGGCAACCGACGACCCGTTGATAAGCACAGTTGAGCGCATGCCTGAGCACCCATAGCTCACGTAGACATCCAGGTAGAACAAAGCCGGACACACCACCCCAGCAAATGCAGTAAAACCGGACCAAAGGTTTCAGAAGGCAGCCAGGATATTTACGAGCTAGAAGTTACTTCTCTTCGCCACAATTCTACTGCGATAAACACAAAAAAAAACAACTTCATGCATTTATCCTTGGAAAAGTACAACATAACCCCCACACACGGAGTGCAACATGAAAGATTCTGTGGATGCAAAAAGATGTCTACATGAATGCATGAGATCAACAAAGATCACTTTCCAGCAATTCAGTCGACCTCCTCGATGGTTGGACCACCAGCGTTATGCGATCCACCTCCTGGGGCACCACCTGGCATTCCTGAAAACACGTGAATTCATTAAGAGTGGACCCCGCAATAAACACAAGATCAAGCAATACCGCACGCTGCCTCATTACACATTTTCGATGGAGATAACCTTCATCAACCGAAAAACGTATGACTGAGATCACATTGATTATAAATGAAATGCAAACTGTGAACTCACCTCCTGGCATTCCACCAGCACCCTGGTAAAGCTTGGTGATGATCGGATTGCATACGCCCTCAAGCTCTTTTTGCATGTGCTCGAACTCATCCTTCTCCGCAGTTTGATTGTGGTCAAGCCACTTGATGATCTCATCACATTTATCTTCGATCTTCTTGCGATCATCAGCCGAGATCTTGTCCTTCAGCTGAAATTACGGATGTGAGTAACCGAGATAACACATGGACGCAACACAGTTCCACCGCAATACACAATACTAAATAATACAAAAATCACAAAATGGCTACGACCCAGACTATAAGATCCACTCCGAACAGCACTTGCACATCCCCCTGCCCCAAAACATTACGCATCGCAACCCCCGGAACAGCCAAATCCCTCGGAAGAGAAATAAAACACATGCCTTCTCGTCGTCGACGGTCTGCTTCATGTTGAAGGCATACGATTCAAGCGCGTTCTTCGCAGCGACACGCTCCTTCTGGGCATCGTCATCAGCCTTGTACCGCTCGGCCTCCTGCACCATACGATCGATCTCGTCCTTCGACAGACGTCCCTTGTCGTTGGTGATTGTGATCTTGTTTTGTTTGCCTGTCGACTTGTCTTGTGCCGACACGTTCAAGATACCGTTGGCGTCAATATCGAAAGTGACCTCGATCTGTGGGACACCTCGAGGAGCAGGCGGGATACCAGAAAGCTCGAACTTGCCCAAGAGGTTGTTGTCTTTGGTCATCGCACGCTCGCCTTCATACACCTGAACGACAATCATTCAACACTAACCAACGTAAACACGAGTTCCTACTTAGACGTTTCAGCATACTCTATGAATATGAAAACCAACCATACATCTCGCGTACTAAAGTCTTCCAATTAAAATGATCGTGTAAGAGCTCGTACACCGCCCGTTCTAATCACTGAATTCACCCACCGTTCTTTTCAGCCAACGAATGCAACCAAGCCAAGACCATCCACTTTGCGATGCAACATTCAAAACAACCACAAAGAAAGCACAAAACGCAAAATGTTTTCAAACGCCTCCATCAATCATTTTCTATTCGGTCCAAATCTCAACACTTACCTGAATGAGCACACCAGGCTGGTTGTCCGAGTAGGTGGTGAAGGTCTGCGAGGTCTTTGTCGGGATGGTCGTGTTCCTCTTAATAAGTGCAGTCATAACACCGCCAGCAGTCTCAATACCCAGCGAGAGTGGCGCAACATCCAAAAGCAGCAGATCTTGCACAGCCTCCGACTTGTCACCGGACAGAATTGCCGCTTGAACGGCAGCGCCATATGCTACTGCCTGCAAACCAGTAACCCATATTACGACATACGTCACTTCAGTTATCCACGAGTGAATACGGTGAGTAACCTAATGAGGGAACGTTATGCGAAATGAAGGAATGAGAAAACCTATAGCGATTTCTTTCATCCTTAGTGTTGACCGTAACGTTCATAAATATAGTGAGTGATGGACACTTGCAATCCATGCCCAAGAGAATCACGAACCTCAACCTATAGGAGGGAAGATCTGCGCAGCATGACGACCGCTCCCCAACCACCACTATCGTTCAAAAATTTACCCAGTACTGAACTAAGAAATACGATTCTGACTCTCATCGATCATAGCAAAGAGAACCTGATGTTGACGCCTGCCATAATCTTTTCACGTGGCAATAACCTTCACATGAGCCCTCAGTTGTTATCCTCAGAAAAGAACTTTCAATGTTGATTCATCGTTTCAACACAGGACCGCGAAGTGCTCACCTCGTCAGGGTTGATACTCTTGTTGAGTTCCTTGCCCGAGAAGAAGTCAGACAGCAGCTTCTGCACCTTGGGAATACGGGTTGATCCACCCACCAACACGATATCGTGCATCTGCGACTTGTCCATCTTCGCATCACGAAGGGCCTTCTCCACCGGATCCATCGTCGAACGGAACAGATCGGCACAAAGCTCTTCGAAACGAGCACGGGTGATGTTCGTATAGAAATCAATTCCCTCGAACAGAGAATCGATCTCAATGCTGCAAGGTCAATTTTATCAGAAAATGCTCGACGCGTGCCTCAGCAAACCTCTCTAACTTCAAAGTAACTTCAAACTTCAACCGCAGACAACACCGTTTAGGTACTTACCGAATAAAATAAGCTATAAAAACGACCAGCCATGTTATAGACATTAATTCCTTCAAATCGAACTGAACCTACACATCATTGTCTACGATTTATTCATCGAATACCTCTCAGCAAATAAGAGAATCATTCCACGAACCTCCCAGTCCAATACCTTGATTAAACCCGTACCTGGCCTGAGACGAGCTGGACAGAGTGCGCTTAGCACGTTCGCAGGCAGTGCGCAAACGTCTCAAAGCACGAGGATTGGTTGCGAGATCCTTCTTGTGTTTACGTTTGAACTCGGCCACAAAGTGGTTCACCATTCGGTTGTCGAAGTCCTCTCCTTAAATTTCAACATTTTAAATGCGGCCATAAACTCGCAGACGGAAACTCCAGTTCGGGTAACAACAACAGACAAACTGTTGTTCCTCCCCTACAACTGCCCCTTAAACAAGAAATCTTATTTTCCTCTCAACATACATTTGACGATACGATTTTTCAAAAATGATCCTCTCCCCCCTCCACTGTTGATATCGCACCTGCAGCTATTAATGCCACGCTTTTATGAAAAAGCAGTCAAACCGCTAAAAAACCAACCAAATTCCCTTGTAAAGCTCGACACAAAACAGAGACTCGCGTCTTATTTCCTGTAATGGGCCTAATCATTCTGAGGAATCTACACACATCGGTGTTTTAAAAGATACCTCCAAGATGGGTGTCTCCAGCAGTCGACTTCACCTCGAAGATGCCATCTTCAATTGTCAAAATTGACACATCGAATGTGCCACCACCCAGATCGAAGATAAGCACGTTCCGTTCACCAGTACCCTAAAATAAATACACTTCGTGCAAGCATATCTACACTTCGTACCAGCATTCCTTACTGCTGCATCATAGGAGACATAAGCCAGAACAGGACCTATCAATAGCTCAAGGGCTGCATGGAAATCCCGCCACCTGGAGCATAAAGAGCATAAATAACAAGCACTGAAAAATAACCTTCTTGTCGAGACCGTAGGCAATAGCTGCCGCAGTCGGTTCGTTGATGATACGCAAAACGTTGAGGCCCGAAATCGCACCAGCATCTTTCGTAGCCTGACGCTGCGAGTCATTGAAATAGGCGGGCACGGTGACGACAGCATCCTAAAAACACGAACTGTCACCTCATTTCTACACATCAAGCAAACTGGTTCTCGATTTGATAGCTCGATGGCACCTAAGGGATGTTGCTATGGAACAACAATGAGCGCAACCCTGCTTCACGGCTTGCCAGATTTCTACAACAAGCGTGATTAACAAACTTCCCTCTGCATGCCTCGATAACCTATATCTACGCGAATCTCCCCTTCAAAATCTGACTGACACTATTTGTTTTTTCAGAATCAAAGCCTGAATCGACTAAGATAACACCTTGTCATAACATGCTCAGCGTTAATTGAGATGCCATCAACATGAATATGGCATTACTCTTCTTGACCACTTCCTATTCACGCCCGCAACCAACCTTCCTCAATTCCAGTTTAGAATTTCAATGCCCTAGTCCGTGTAGCGCTTCATGCTACTGATCCCTCAGCCGTCCCGATGAACTCTACCTTGACAGTCGATCCGAGGAACGCCTCAGCAGTCTCCTTCATCTTGCCCAGCACCATCGAAGATATCTCTTCAGGGGTGAAGGTCTTCGTTTCACCCTTATACTCGACTTGCAACTTTGGCTTGCCTCCCTCCGCATTGATCACCTTGAAGGGCCAATGCTTCATGTCTGACTGCACGGCCGGATCATCGTATCGGCGACCAATCAAACGCTTCACATCTGGAAATACGAAAACCTCGCTGCAGTGCTTACAGTCACCACTTGACCAAGCTCCCGAAGTGGTAGAAGTGGAGGCCGCCTGATATGATTTAAAATCATTACGTCAGGAAGTGAACGCAGCCATCACACGACGCATATGCATCGATCACCTGCAGGCACCTTCACAACAGCACACACATATTTCAGACATTAATGTCAGAAGAAATGCTCAACTCAGCAACTCCAACATAGCTATTTTACCTACCACCTCCCATCCACTAGATTTTAAAAAGATGAGCGCAAGGAAACGGATACAAGATGGCAGAGAGGGGGGTTCGAGTAAGGGGTAAGGTAGACAGTTCGGACGCCAAAAACTCTAGATGTTGCTGGAAAGTAGATTTTCAAGTCCCGAGGTACATCTCTTGCACATCTGCAAACTATCCCAGCTAAACGGCTGTGCGCCTACCATTCAAAGCACATTCCAAGGCTCCACGGAGAAACTCCATGAAGTCGAACAGTGGCCATTAGACTTGGGAAGATGAGTGCGCCACTCGTGTCAGTGTCGGCTTAGCGATCACTGAACCGTATTGTGGATCAGCATCACAACTTTGGAATTCACACTTCTATACCGCTTCCCGTTTTAGCTCTCATGAACAGCAATGAGGCAAAAGTGCGAACCGAAAACGGTGTTATGCGGGTTCATGGCCACTTGGTTCTTGGCTGCATCGCCGATCAGACGCTCCGTATCCGTGAACGCAACGTATGATGGTGTTGTACGATTACCTGCAAGTTTAGGTTTACGTATACCACTTTTTGAGATGAAACCTTCGAATGAAACATAGGTAGACCAATGTAAAAGGACAGCAACTCTACGAAGCAAAGACAAAGCCTACAGCAAAAGTCATTAACTCGTGGAGCAGACTACCTAGCCCATTTCCTTCCTGAAAAAGCTGGAAGAATCCATTCAAGCATGAAAAACTTCATCATAGAGTAAGGAGAGATTAGAAACTAACGGAAGCATGCATCGATCCCAAATTCCGTGGATATCTGCAAGGACTCGAAATGCAGATAGTTAAGAATTTCCCAGCTCAAGAACTTCGTAGGACCTTCCCAGCTCTCCCCCCCGCCCCTCTCCCCCTCCCCCGTACATGCAGATGCGCTTTCTTTTCGGGGGAAAATAAATTCCGTGACGATGGCAGAACTTTTTAGTCCGTGTAATATCTTCAATTTGGTCCTATTTCTTGAGCAGGCAATCACCTTCTAAAGTCCAAATCTAAACAAATCCAATTCTGCTGCCATCACTAACCGTGACAAGAGTCGGACTTCATTCTGAGTGCAAATTTCAAATGAAAAATGATTCGAAACATAAATGTCACTGGAAAATTTTCCGATTTTTCCGATTGCTGTCACTAATCGCGAAAAAAAAACAACAACCCAAATAAAGCAATAAATATTTCTTATAAAACAAAAATACACACTCACCTTGATCATTGGCAATAATCTCAACCTTCCCATGCATAAATACACCAACACATGAGTAAGTCGTACCCAAATCGATACCAACCGCGTTTTGCTTTACCATCTTCAGCCGACGATAATCACTGATGATATCACCGTAAGCAATTCACAGCGTAACGCGCGACAACGCACACACACACCCAAGACGACGCAGCACAACGAAAATAAAGCGATTTGTGCAATCGTCTCGCTATTTATAGATGCGATAGAAAGTTCGCGAACGATCAATTCGTATGCGGAATATTACCGCGAAAAGAATTAACGCATGTATTGTAATTAATGAATAATTCGACTTTTATTTTCGAATTATAATTTAAAATAAAAAATATTTTTTTTGTAACTCATTTAAAATCGTTAATATTATCATAATTCGTTGAATATTTTATACATATAATGCAATATTGAATGTTGTTGATTGCTCTTGGCAATATTCCAAAGCAATGATCCGCAACGAGCAGAATGAGATAAAAATTTGGCGGTAAGTGATCTATCAACAAAGATAGTTGTCGTTTATAGGAAGAAAATGAGGTGGGAAATGGTTCCCCTAAATTATGGGGGGAATAGCATAGCAAAGGGTGGGAGAGTAGGGGGTGGGGGTGGGGGGTACGCTTTGAGTTGCACTCTCCCCTCAGTTTGCTCGTATATAGCATTTAGGGGACGTCATCACTTCATAGTTTATTCTGCAACTTCAAAGCTTACGATAAAAGCTTTTGTGCGAGAAGACATGATCAAGACATCTTCGAGAATGAGCAAGAGTGCTCCAATAATCAATAGTTGACTCTTCCTGGCAATTGGGGGGAGGAGGAAGGGATGAGGGGGGGGGGGGGGGAGCGAGAGGAATGCATCAAACAGGATCGTAAGAGTCGTTCAATCTGAGACGTGGAGCTGATGCGTTTTTAGCCGAAATAAGCAATTTGAATTAAATAAATCTTATATGGAAGGTTTTTTGGGTTAAAGATCTAAAATATATGAGATAAGCAGCAATAAGCACTTGAATGAGTTCGTTTTGGTATTTACTAAATAATATGACGGCAGTGAGCAGCTTTTATGTAAATGTAGTCATATGGATAGAGAACGTTTATCTTTTTATTTGGACATTGAAAAAAAAGTAAATAAGTAAATAAATAAATAAATAAATAAATAAATAAATAATGAATAAAAAAACGAAAAAATAAATAAGTAAATAAATAAATCGACCTAGAATTCACCTACCCGGTTATCGGTTAAGATGCGCGTTCAGATAATTCAGCAAACGTCCAAAATTCGAAGAATTGAAATATTTAAATATTGCTTCGAAACGATTCAGCAATCGGTATTCGATTTTTGCCTTAATTATCGCTAAACTTCATTGAATAATAATTAATTCACTCGATTCATCAGAGATGAAATTTTTACGAAACGTATTTTATGGCGTTTATCTCATTTATATTTTGGTTTATCGCATGTCAATTTATGATCGCCTCCCCCCCCCCATAATGATTTCTGTCAATTGGGCGATGGATTTACAAAATATTTAGAGGGAGCAGATTTCAAAGAAATTATTTTCTGTCGCAAATTTTTGTGTCGATTATTTCTTAGTTAATTGCCATGTGTCCTGTTTTATTTATTTATTTATTTATTTATTTATTTATTTATTTTCAGATATTGTCTTCCAATGCCGAATTAGGCAGACCCTCTAGATCTACTAAGTGAGCTGAAAAGGAGCAGGAGACTGACCGGAGAGAGTCTGCATCAAGAAGTTATTCCACGTACGCTGCAAGTTGTCTCCACGTATGTCAACCTTGTCATCACATTTTCGCTCATTCTGCTCCAAGAACGGTTTCCCAATCGTAACTCTTAAACGCAGAAACATTTGTCTCTCTCTCTCTCACTCACATTCTGCACACATCATAAGTCGTTTGCATACAGCTACCTTCCCTGGATGTAGCTAATATTTCGACTTTCAACGATACGAAGAATCTGCGATATACGACGACTGCTACGTCGTCGACCCACTGTATCGGTATCCGGTCAGTAACCCATTATATTAGCAAGCTTTCATGCATGCACATTTAGCCGCCTATAGCTGTTCTCGATATTAGCTGGTTGGATTTGAGAGCCCATTCATCCGCTGTTATTTAGGTATAGATCATACCTGGCGACGTCCTCAACTTCAGTTCCGATGATCATCTCAGGTGAAATAACCGGAGAGGGACATATATGGCCGCAAAATCGCCGTAACCCGCATCGTCGTCGCCAAAAGCACGTTGAAACGTAATCCGGCGTAACCCTCGCTGGCGTTTTACACGCATGACCTGTCATGTGGCCCTACTATCTGCATCGTCAATCGGATCACCCAGATCTTCAGCAGCACACCGCCATCCACTTATTTCCTTCCTGATGCCCCCTCCCCCCCCTTCACATCAAAGCCCACCGTTATTTGGTTGATTCGGACTTCAAGTTCGACAAGTGCATTGACACAATTATCAGAAATTCCTATTCTAGACTTCGCCTCGTTCTGCATGCTCCAAAATCTAAAAAAAAAAACTGTCAGCATATGCATTCTGTTCACAGAACTCACGTCGTGCCCGTTCTTGAATACGCAACTGTGGTCTGCCATCCAGCCTGAGACGCGACATTGCCGGAATCGAAAAAATTGAACTATTTTCCATAAGAATTGCCTTTAAATGATGCAAACTCCCTACACCAAGGCATGCTGAGCAACTCTTTCACCACCGCGTCTTGATTCGCTTGAATTACGTAGAATTAAACTCAACCTCCCTATGCCACACACAATTCTTCCAAGTTTTGCTCAAATTGTTCCGCCAAAACCCTTCCTACCCTCGAAACAAGTGAGGCCTTCCAAATAGATTGAGCGAAATCAGACCACCGCGAGTTCTTTCAACAACGGAACTATACCAGTTTTCGTCGGTTTATTTATACGAAGACTCCCATACCTCTCTCTGATGCGTGGTGCTAACTGCCGGCACCCACTTCCGGGACATTGTCAACTAGAGGCACACACGAAGGTTGAGCATCCACGAATTAATAACTGCTTTATTCCTTCGATTGCACGTCCTATTCTCTTCCTTGTTTCCAAACAGCACATTCATGTTTCCGGTAAAAACTATGCACTTTCATTCCTTTCCAAAGCAAACATTCCATGCTAAAGACTCACAGATTTGGAGACTCAACGAGATTCGCCTCCACTTCGCTGCAGCTTCCCCGCATCTAATCACGAAACAGGAAGCGACGAATTGCACAGCACCCAGCCATTGACCCCTTGCCCCTTCCTCCCCAGTTCCCGGCCCCTCTGCCTCAACAACCACGCTGCGACAAATTCCCCCCCCCCCCCCCCCCCCATGCCAACCCTAACATATCGTCGGATGTTCTCCGTCATCTATGTCTGATGCAGTGCAAACGACACCAAACAGGTCTCCACACGTTTATTACATTATACAACCCGCTCATGGAGCTGACAACATCAAACATGCACCACAGCAACAACGGACATTAATACATATATTGACGACATGAGATCAGCAAGCATAATCGCCCAGCAGCTCTTAATCGACTTCCTCGATTGTTGGGCCTCCAGCGTTCTGCGATCCACCTCCTGGAGCACCACCCGGGAAGCCACCAGGCATACCTGAAAGACAGTCAACGTTTGACTTCGAATAAACATGGCACAACATTTTCGGTTCCAGCAGATCTAGAAGTCCTCAAGTTTGCGCTTCCAGATAAGAGGAATACCGTCTTATGCTGCCAAACACCGATGGGGAATACTGAACTTTTTCCCGAAAGATATTCAAGAGCAATTTCTTCGTTTCCCAAACGCGGTTTACACCTGACTTTCCAATTCTTCCCTCAAAAAAGCGACGCTTCAACTCACCTCCTGGCATGCCGCCGGCACCCTGGTAAAGCTTGGTGATGATTGGATTGCACACGCCCTCAAGCTCCTTCTGCATGTGTTCAAACTCGTCCTTTTCAGCTGTCTGATTGCGGTCGAGCCACTTGATGATCTCATCGCACTTATCTTCGATCTTCTTGCGGTCATCAGCCGAGATCTTGTCCTTCAGCTGAAATTACGAATATAAGTAACCGATAAAAAATGCACGCGACATATCCCCACCGCGACACACACCACTAACTAACACAGAAATCACAAAACGGTTACGGCCCAAACTACGACATCCACCTCGAAGCCCATTCACACACCCCTCTACCTTGAAACACCTCACATCATAACCCTCGAACAAGAAATAAAACACATGCCTTCTCGTCGTCGACGGTCTGCTTCATGTTGAAGGCATACGATTCAAGCGCGTTCTTCGCAGCGACACGCTCCTTCTGGGCATCGTCATCAGCCTTGTACCGCTCGGCCTCCTGCACCATACGATCGATCTCGTCCTTCGACAGACGTCCCTTGTCGTTGGTGATTGTAATCTTGTTTTGTTTGCCTGTCGACTTGTCTTGTGCCGACACGTTCAAGATACCGTTGGCATCAATATCGAAAGTGACCTCGATCTGCGGGACACCTCGAGGAGCCGGCGGGATACCAGAAAGCTCGAACTTGCCCAAGAGGTTGTTGTCTTTGGTCATCGCACGCTCGCCTTCGTACACCTGAACAATAATAACTCAACCCCAATCGATGCAAATATGGTCTCTCAATTAACCGTACCCCGCAGTGTCTATGGACATGAAAATCAAACATGCAGCCCCTTCCTACAACTCAATTAAAATGATAGTAAACTGCTTCTTCCCGTCCTTCGTAATTATGCAGCTCAACAAATTCAGCAGTCGTCCCCTCTTTCCTCCCCCTCCTTTTTGTCCCACAATGTCGACCCTCAGCGTCAACTGATCCCCTGCAAATCATTTCGTTGCAGGATGGCTAAACCTCATATTTACCACCTGAAAACCCTAGCTACCCAATTTGCCCTTCGCCACTTTGCCAAAAAACGAATTCTTACCTGGATAAGCACACCAGGCTGATTGTCCGAGTAGGTGGTGAAGGTCTGCGAAGTCTTTGTGGGGATGGTCGTGTTCCTCTTGATCAGTGCAGTCATAACACCGCCAGCAGTCTCAATACCCAGCGAGAGTGGCGCAACATCCAAAAGCAGCAGATCTTGCACAGCCTCCGACTTGTCACCGGACAGAATTGCCGCTTGAACGGCAGCGCCATATGCTACGGCCTGTAAAACAACAGATCAAGTTCGCTACCCTCAACACTCTCAGTAACTGTCACTATAGACATCATCCTCCACGTTCAGATCATAGAGCCTACTAATGGATACCAGAACAGCACAGTTGCGAAACAAACATTACGGCTTCCACGATTATGAATTCACACATTTACAAGAGATTCAGCGTATGTCACATTCACTTTGCAGCAGCCCCAGCCTAGTTTATATTTATTAAACATGAAGTTACTTTTTTACCAACCTTCATCTTCCCCTCTACGCTTGTTAGCTTATAACCATCTCATCGTGCTCGCCGAGCACCCCCACTGCACAACCAATGAGTGCTCACCTCGTCAGGGTTGATACTCTTGTTGAGTTCCTTGCCCGAGAAGAAGTCAGACAGCAGCTTCTGCACCTTGGGAATACGGGTTGATCCACCCACCAACACGATATCGTGCATCTGCGACTTGTCCATCTTCGCATCACGAAGGGCCTTCTCCACCGGATCCATCGTCGAACGGAACAGATCGGCACAAAGCTCTTCGAAACGAGCACGGGTGATGTTCGTATAGAAATCAATTCCCTCGAACAGAGAATCGATCTCAATGCTGCAAAGAGGATGAACGATAACGGATGAACATCATTAAAAATCATTTTGTTGCGCCCTTCTAAAAACAAGTGAAATTTGAGCAATGCGTCAGCTCGTGCCAAAGCAGGCTAGCATCCCAGAGGGCACTTTCTGATCGGAAATACAACGATATCAGGTATCCTTTGCTGACCAAGCTGCAAACCAAACAGCCAATTTACCAATATTGGACCACCCACCAATGACCTTTGCCAGGTCTTTTAGGTATCCCCAACGTATGCACTCTCCTAGAAATCTGAAAAAAAAAACAAGTCAAAGCACACACCTTGCCTGAGACGAGCTGGACAGAGTGCGCTTAGCACGTTCGCAGGCAGTGCGCAAACGTCTCAAAGCACGAGGATTGGTTGCGAGATCCTTCTTGTGTTTACGTTTGAACTCGGCCACAAAGTGGTTCACCATTCGGTTGTCGAAGTCCTCTCCTTAAATTTCAACATTTTAAATGCTGCCATAAACTCGCAGACGGAAACCACTTCGGTTAACAACAACAGACCAATCTTATTCCTTCTTCAGCACTCTCAAAAGCTGAAAGTTTGAAAGTCATCCTTCTGGTGGGATCAGATCTGCATTTACTCGCATTCACTAATTCTGCCCTTCTCAAGGAAAAATTACCCTGACCGCCATTGAAGCAACCATGTTCTCTTGCAAATCTCAATACAAAACGGCAAAAAACCGGCCCTTGCTCCTTCCATGAAGTGAAACACTCAAGAGTCAAGCATTCATCAATGTTTTAAAAGATACCTCCAAGATGGGTGTCTCCAGCAGTCGACTTCACCTCGAAGATGCCATCTTCAATTGTCAAGATTGACACATCGAACGTCCCACCACCCAAGTCGAAAATGAGCACGTTACGCTCGCCAGAACCCTGAAAGCAATTCATTATAGATCTCCTGATCGTTGCATTGCAAAAGGGAAAACGCAGTGTTCGACCTATCGGGAGAACAAGAACAGTATAAAAGTGCACCGACTTGGCGCTTGATCCTTACAAATAAGTAAGAAATAACCTTCTTGTCGAGGCCATAGGCAATAGCTGCAGCAGTCGGTTCGTTGATGATACGCAAAACGTTGAGGCCCGAAATCGCACCAGCATCTTTCGTAGCCTGGCGCTGCGAGTCATTGAAATAGGCGGGCACGGTGACGACGGCATCCTGAAAATGGGCGTAATCACTTTCGTGGATTGAGTAATTTGGGCCTCCATTTGAGGGCTCGATGACGATTGAACGGTGTTGCTAGGAAACTACATCGAGTGTCACATAGCGACACCAATAAGCGGAAGTCTGCTTTACTGTTTGCTACAGTTCCTCTCTCTTTTCAGTTATCTACGCGTTCCCTCTTTCAATTCCCTCTCCCAACGCCACTGTTACATCACATCTGCTATCTCCAAATTTAAGCATGAATCAACTAGGATAGCACCTCGTTTCAATTGTGCTACGTTGGATGAGACGCCATGACCACGAACATAAGATTCCCCCCCTTTCACCACACTCTGTTCGTGCCCGAGCTCAACCCTCCTCAACGCCGTAATTTAATACTGATACCCCGAACGAACTTAGCATAGCATTTCACGTTATCGACGCCTCAATAATTCTTTTAAATTCTACCTTGACAGCAGATCCGAGGAACGCCTCAGCAGTCTCCTTCATTTTGCCCAGCACCATCGAGGATATTTCTTCGGGAGTGAAAGTCTTCGTTTCACCTTTGTACTCGACCTGTAGCTTTGGTTTGCCTCCCTCTGCGTTGATCACTTTGAAGGGCCAATGTTTCATATCCGACTGCACGGCAGGATCATCATATCGGCGACCAATCAAGCGCTTCACATCTGAACACGACCCAACTTCAATAAACTTAACAACCACATGGCTATCCAGCTAAAATTCACGGAAACTACATCTTCCTGATTTCGCTTGAAACACATTTGACAATACGTTTTCCTATAATCAATTCTTATGTCGAAGAAAGCATTCCCTTGTCTTAATTTGAACAAACTATGGAAATTTCTCAATGAATCAACTTGGACAAAGAGAGCAAAATCACTGCGAAACTCACCAAAAACGGTGTTGTGTGGATTCATCGCCACTTGATTTTTGGCCGCATCACCGATTAAACGTTCCGTATCCGTGAACGCGACATAGGATGGCGTTGTGCGATTGCCTGGAAGTGAACAATATGGTAATTTTATATCTCAATACACAGTCTATTCAATAACATACTTTCAGCATATATTGTCTCACCGGCCCCTCCTTGATGGATGCATCGGTCAAAAATTGGTCAAAAAAACTTAGCCAGAAATTGGTCAAAAACCTTCGGCGGAAATATTGTTAAATTCCCAAAAACATGTCAACCATCGGCAAAAGTAACAACCCGCTACAAGAACGAGTGATGCAACAACATCAAACTCTTTCAAAAACGTCCACCTCATCTCGGAATACGACGACCATCAGAATTGCTATAGAAACTACCCACCACCAACAAAAGGAATCTGAACACCCCCACCTTTTCCGTATTTGCACTCAAGCCAATATTTGCTTTAGTATCAGATCTTCGCATAAACTTTCCTCACCACCAAACTAAACAAACTCCTTAAATAAACCAAACAAAGACTCGAAATTAGGTCTTCTGCCTCCACCTCCCTCCCTAATCACAATAACAAAAAGAACTTAAGGTAATAACACCTCACCTTGATCATTGGCAATGATCTCGACTTTGCCATGCATAAATACACCAACACACGAATATGTGGTACCCAAATCGATACCAACAGCGTTTTGTTTTACCATTTTTGTCGACGACAAATGAGACAATACGGATCACTCAAATCACGCAATCACTCAATAAGCAATCCACCACCGAACCGCTCACGATTGGCAAAAATCGAATTGAAATGGGCCGCGGCGCGCGTTCGCATCTTTTATAGTCGACGCGTAGAAAGTTCTCGAACGAATCGACATTCGATCCTCCGCTATGTTCGCATATGAAATAGTGCCGAAAATAATCGTCAATTTTTGCGAAATTTTGCGCGAAAATTTCTGAAAAATTTTTCTTATTAACCTAATAATCGCAAAATTTTACAAAAATTTCACTAAAATTTCATCGAAATTAATTGCGTTACTTCACGCAAATTATCGAATTTTTCTCGTCGTTTCGCGAAGCGTCCGATGATATTTTTGCGTTCGACGATGAATAAAAATACGCACGCGTGCAGATGTGGTGAAAAACATCGATGATGCGATAATCAAATGAAATACGTTGAGTTTGTGATTCATAACGCTTTGCTTTTTATGAGAAATTAGCAGAGAAAATTTTGGAAAATTTGGAAAATTTGAAAAATTTGAAAAAAATTTGGAAAATTCTGAAAAAAATTGAAAAAAAAGATCAGATATTCGCATAAAAAGCGAAATTTTCCAGAACATTGAACTCAACAAACGCCTTAAATAAACCGAACAAAGACTCGAAATTGGCAGTTTTTGCTTTTCATCCTATTGTTGAGACTCTCTTTTCATTGTTGAATAGCTATAGCCGGAAATAAGAAAACCCACGTGAATA
>JAARMF010001185.1:37168-49799 GCA_022844705.1 Toxascaris leonina | reverse complement strand
CGCTCCCTGTATTTTTAGGGATCTTCTACTCAACACCTTCCACGATATATGACTGCAGTAAGATCATTTTTGCGGTCCTCACGCAAACCCGCGCACAATTCAGAGCAATAAGACGGACGCACATAAACAAATTTAAAATTGCCATTGGTTTTCAATTTCTGCGAGTTCCGAAGGATTTTGACGGGATCGCGAAAATTATCAAAAGCTGGTTTGCCCGGCCGCAGATGTCCGCTCGTATGCGTTCCCATCCAGTAAACTTGAGTAGAAACAGCGTCTGCATCTAGCATGTCCAACATCCGAATGACAGCTTCCTTATCCGCTTCTCTACGCTCATGTGGTTGTTGGTCGGATTGCTCCGCCAAACACAAACGACGACTTCAGAAGAAATTATCTGAGGTTTCGGCGCCAGGAACACATGCAGGTTTAGTCACGAGTGGCAGCTGCTGACGTTAGCGCGTCAGCTTTGATCTTCACGGGATCACTGACGATACCAGACTGAGCAAACATGATAGCCTGAAGCGCCTCTATGAAGGCGTTCGTGACATGTTCGGCTATAGCACTTCAGGTAGTCGCCATTGACCATCTTGGCCATTCCAACCTTGAGTGCTTCGTCAATAACTTGAACCATCTCGTAATGGCTCGCGATACGTTTAGCTTCAGTGGACGATCGATTAAGCATAGCGAGTTCGGTTTTTGGCGATCCGGGCGGGCTGGTTTGTGTGCAGCCGTTGCCAGCCGGTCGACTTGCCATCCCTCAAACGCTGCCGCTGCCCCACCATGATACTACTCTCACAAGCTTCTGCAGCACAAAGCTTCGCCGGGTCGCCAAGATCGCCAAAAATCGCCACCCGGCTCGCCAAAAACCGGAGTCTGCCCCACCATGATACTACTCTCACAAGCTTCTGCAGCACAAAGCTTCGTCGAAGGAGCCACAAAATCACACGCTGCTTGCAAAGCAAACCACAACACAACCACTCACGAATGTGTGACTAATAAAGCAGATCAAACGATATGTGGCATCTTTTGCTGTTTCTTAACAAAAGACGTGAAATCACACACGGATCCGTGCCAGACTCTTTGACGATGATTTCTAAATTTATCGCCCGTCACATGATCCTGCCTACGACTCACATCTTCTGTGGAAACGCCTTGAAGCCTTCGCCAATTGGTAGAAATTATTTCAGCCACATGTTTCTCACGAAAAATGTCATGTGGTACATACTAAATGATGGATATTTTCTCTGGCAATCTTAAAATGTTTTCGTAAGTTCCACTGGAGGTTGCAGTATTCCACTGTTTTTAAAAAGTCGTCCAATATTAGAACGTGCATTCTCTGCGGTCTACAGCATAGATGTTTCATGCATTACAGAAGTGTCTTCATCGCCTACATCTGACCCGTTTTGAATTATCCCGTTGTTATGTGATACCCCTGTTTGCTTTCCCCTACCAAAATGTTCGGAAATGTTCAGAAACGCTCCGCCGTTAGGGCTTCCTGCAAAGCTTTGCTATCAGCCAAATAACATTATCACGTTATGAATCCTATCCTGAGATCTTTGGAATATCGCATGGTCAAATTAGATCTGGACCCTTATTACTAAATAGTGTGAGGCTCTTGGAACGTCCCACTGCCCGTCCCACTGTTGACGTGCACATCACTTTCAATTCGCCAAAACCTGCTGCAGTACAAACAATGTTTTGCAAACGTTTCAAGTTCCGCGTTATACAAGTTTCGAATCTGCTTCCCACTTCCGCACCCCTTCCCTCAAAAAAGACCGTGAAGCTCTTTTTTTGTAGTTCCAGCTGCACTTTATGACACATTCATGCACTTCAACAGTGAAACAACTGGTACAACTTCAATGAACATAACTTTCACATAAATATTAAAAAAGAATGCCAAAAACGTGTAAAAACGAGACGAGGCGGCAAATGAGCATGGACAGTATGTTACAGTATCAGTTCACCTAGAGCAACCTTCCACAGACATCTACCGTCTCATCATCAGTTTTGAACAAAAAACAAATATGCGCACAGTCAAAGGAAAAAGAAACAACAGAAAAAGTAGCAGTCGTACAACACTGATGGGAACACATTATCATCGTTGAAAGTTACACAACCAATTTGCAGCGGCAATAGGCGCTTCGACGTTCACGCTAAATCCATCGCACTAGGAACGTAATGTTTCACTCGAGGTGTTTGCGACCGTTCGATCACATTTGCAGTGGACGAATAATTACACACTATATGCCGACTCCATGAGAGCCAGCCAAGTACGTCTGAGGAGTTAATTATCTTTACGGGCAACATGCCTACTTCATATTCGAATATGGGACCTAGGCTGGTGATAGAAAATGCCCCTTCTCTCCCTAGGGAAGCCTAGTTCTAAAATCCATGGCCTGAAGTCAAGTTTTATACAATGAAACCCCTTCAACAATATTGCGCTGTCACATGAACTCCCACTGTTCATCTCGTTTTTCATGTCGAAGGCCACCCCTCGCGACTGAAGTAAACTGAGGCTAAGATTTAGAAAATCTTAATCTAAATTTCCTACGACAAATATTAAAATTTGGATCCAAAGTAGACAAAAGCATCAAAAGCTTAAAGTGACACTGTCACCATCCCATTCAAAAATATACCACCACTAGTACTAACATTTATAGCACATAATTGATAATCTCTACTCACTACTTTCATAAACGAACACCTTCTAGCAAAATATGTCTAGCTGACAGTTACGGATGAATCCACACAAAATCAACATTCTCGACGAAGACCAAAGAAGAAATTGGCAAATCTTGACGGGTTCCAATGCACTCCTCCCTTTGGTAAAAACTTGTTCGTATCTTAGCTAGTTCACGCCTTCCAACAGCACATGCGTCCCTGTCAACTTAACGAACCGAGTGTCTCGAGAAATCTCATATGATCCATCATTCGCCTTAAATTTCACTTTCTTCTATAAATTAAACTATATTACTCTCATAAAAAATTCTGAAAATTACGGTTGAGCGTGCAGCATTTTACGATCTGTTATTCGCGCATTCATTTTGGCTTCATATAACAAATTTCAAATCAAATGGACAGCGTACATAAGTGAATATCACAATCAGCAAATAACGACCGAAAGCCGAGTTATAAACCAATAGATGACAGACTGACAGTCACCTTAACTATAGTTGCTCTAAACGCGCGAATTGCATCGGTCACCCTGCAGAAAAGTCAAAATGCGAACTCAATGCATACGTCTAAGCGAATGCATTCGAAACTCAAGTTGCATTATGTGAAGGGATAATTCAGTGAGACGGTTCATGGAATGTAGTCAAGTGTTTTGACAATTTCCTGCCACGTCACTCTGCCTCTTCTGTCACCTAATCTGGCACATCTGCGACTAATAGCATACTCAGTTCGATGCTATACAACCAAAGAGTCGTCACTATCCATCCCATCACTGTATTGTTTTGTTAGTGGTTGCTTATACGGTAGTTGTTGCTGCTGCGTTGAGTGCTGCTGATATGCTTTGCCATTCGACTCGAAAAGTGGTGCTAGCGAGGGGCGACGTTGCGTTCGCAAACTTGGACAACCCTGAAAGATATTTCATAAATAAATGTCTACATTTATGAGGCCACATCAAAAGATCGCTTTGCAGATTCTACGAGACAGCGTAGGATATGTCGCTGCAGGCCTCTTGAAGCTTCATTTCATGACAGATAACACTACTTATAGAAAAACGAAATAATATGAACATGGAGCAGAAAAGGTCAAAGCTAGAGGTCGCTTTCCATAACCATTGAATACACCCGTTTACCTCAACGAAATATTTCATTCACATTCTTGTATTATTAATCATTTTATATAGGATATGAACCTATATAACCCATAAAACAATCAGCAAGGGAAGACGCCCCATAATTGTTCAACTGGTGAGAACTGAAAGCTGTAAGCGCTAGTTAAGTCCCTCGACCCACAAATCTTTTTATAGGTGCATTATGTGCTACTCAGTAAAGTACCATAGGAATCCTCCATAAATTTGTGATTTGAAAACCTGAAAAAAAATACTGCTAAAAGTCAGCCAAATAATGCCCTTTCAGAGAAAAAAAGAAAACCCTGAGAAATAACAAGTACAGAAAGAATAAACTACAAGTCGTTCACCATCACTGAATGCGACCGCAACTGTCACTCATATTTTATGTTACACAGATCGGAGACAATGTGCAACTCGACCTTTTTCGCCCACACCACATTTCCTCCCAACGCATACTAACCGACAAACTGAAATGGAACATCTTCTACCTGTCCGTCAAAATCGAAGAACTGGCGAAAAGTGAATTCATAAAATGCCGGATTAGTGGCTGTACCAACGCGCTTCGCCATTGTATCGAATGACTGGTCAATCGATTCCACATCGAACGTATCGAAATTGGACGTATCTTCCGCGTGATCCACACGTGGAATATATTCAGCACGGGTGGAACGAAGTGTTGCAAAGTCAATCCCCTTAAACGCCATGAAGTCGTTAGTTGGCTAATTGGGACTGCCTACGAACAGGGTGATATATGGTATAAGTGGGGTAAGAAGTACAAAACAAAAACATCGAAATGCAAGATTCAGAACTATAACCGGGTTTATAGTGCAGCTCGAACATATACACACCTAAGCAACCAAACTGCAGCCCTACAAACCGCTGCGATTCTAAAACAGCCCTACAGTTCGTCCATTTTAAAGAACTTTGGCGGAAAATTTAATCAGCTTCTTTGCTGTTCGTTCATCTTGGAAGCCACGAACTTCGACGCAGTACCGTTCTGATAGCCGCTGTGTCCATTTTAAAGTGAAACCTTTCATCCCCACTTATACTTCTGTTAGCAATTCTTAATCACGACAGAACTTCTTCGATGAAGTGTTGGTAGCAGAAACTGTTTAAAAGATCTAAGAATATGTTTCCTTCGTATAACAGTTGACTTCGAATACTGTCAGTGAAACGACCTCTAGAAAGACATAAACATGAGAATATTTAACAGTACTCTAAACATTTGATGAAGTCGCTATGAGCACCGGAAACGAGCAAGAAAAAACCTAATTCTGCGATTTCCCGAAAATTCTACTGAATGAAGAAGAATATTCTCCACGCACACCCTCCAGCTCAATGGCAAAATGTTTAACCCTTCTTCCGCTCTCAATGAATTCCGCCGTCGAGTGGAAAGTTTTCAAAGGACGCTGTCAAAGTATGGATAGAAAAGGTTACTTTAAACCAGCTATGCTGTTTGATATCCTGCGCCCCGTTTTCGCAACCTAATCGTTTCTCCTGATCACAACATAGCCTTCTGATCACGTTGATGCAATCTGATGATAGTTTCGCACCGACACGATTACTCAGGTCGAGGAACTGCCGCCAGTTCACTATCTAAACAGAACACCGTCAAGTCGGAGCTGAGGATGAGGTAGAAAGCCCAATTAGTTCTAAAAACTTGGAAAAACCAGAATACGTCGAAATTACAGGGATGGCGAAATCTAAATGGAGATTTCATACCCCGAGCAGATTATATCTTAGCCAGGTTCATAAACTTTATTTGAGTAGCAGACTACGATATACATGTAATGTGTCAACGAAATCAGCTTACATTTCCCTGTTCCCAGAAGAAAAGAAGAAAGGTGCACCCTGAACAGATGGGCCATATCCCAAAGCCCCAATCTGAATGTCAAGAAATGAAAGCAACCTTCAGAAAAAACACAAGTACAGTAATATGTAATCGATGCCAGCAAGATGTATTTTGGTCTCCTATCAATTTAGTGCGCGAATAATTAAAAAATAAAACAATTTTGATTAGGAATGAAGAAAGCAGAAAAGCCTGAGTTGCCTAGAATATTTTATCGTCTGGAAGAGGTGAAGTACTTCAGAAATGCCTCTTTTTAATGATTTCTTAATAAAAACGACCTTGGAAAAATACTATACAGTTCAAGAGATTTATAAGTGGGATTTGAGAGAAACAAGGAAAAAGCACCTTGAATTGCGTTTCGTAACGATCTTCAGACAAAAATGGTGGCCGGCCGAAAACCATTTCATACAAGATGACTCCCACTGACCACCAGTCGCACAGCTGAGTATGACCTGAAACGAAACAATATTAAAACTATCTTGATTGACAAAACAAAATTAAGTATAACATGGGATAACGTCGCTCATCTTTTCCAATCAAAATTTCCCGATAAACCAAAAAATTACCGACAGCAATTTCATAAAGATTCGTTATCTCCCGCATGCGTACTTCGACAAATTATTTAACGGGCCCCACAATGTATCCTTCGCAAAATATGTAGAATGTGAAGACAATCTCTCATACTAAGCGGGGAAGTAGAGGAACACAGGCATAGCCAAGAAACATGTTTTGCCACTGCAAGAGCAGAAGCACACCAAAAGAGATGGCACACACACACTTCTGCGATTCCACCTATCAAAACGACCAGTTTCGTAAATTGAAAGTAAGCAACGAAATGTGTCAAAAGGACATTCTTCAACTGGTCTTTCCTGAAACCAAACACGTAAGCTAACTGGTTTAAAACGAAAATTCTTACGTATCTTTGAGCGACTACTCTTCAAGGGTGACGGTAGAGGCTCAGCATTGGTAAAGGAGAGCATCTTGTAGCGCACGCAACATATTAAGCCAAATCCTGTAGCTCCAGCATTGGTGCAGTGTGAGCCAAGACTATCGGACAAACAGACAGACACATACATACACATGATTGTGTGCAAAATGACACCTCATAGTGCGCTTCACAACAGCAAATTTGCAACAGCACATGGAAATCTGGAAATCATGATGAATCAAGTGCCCCTTGACCTCAATATTTTCATCAGAAACTCGTTCCCTCGATCATATAACGATAGATAAACACCCCTCAACGCGTTCTGAAATTTGCGATTCCGTGGCTTTCTCTTCGAACCAAAACACAAACTTTTAGACACACCGCCAACCACAGAATTGCATCATAAAGAATAAACAAGGGTTATATCACGTTTTCTCTAACAGTTACCGCAGTTCTCAACATAAAGCAGCAATATTTACAAGCTTAACAAATGTAATCATATTTCTGTACTGCAGTGAAAAAGTTTTAATGTCCAGTGACCAAGAACCCTATCACGCTGTGGAGGACACTGCATCTTCATCTAGTTGCAGTAGAATAAGTTGCAGTAGCTCACCGGTCCCACGAATTACTTCTGGCGCCATGTAGTTGTCGGTGCCAACGAGCGAGTGGGACTGATTACGCTTACAATGATTGCGAATATCGAGCACTTTTGGTCGATCCTTACCCATCAGATGGGGCGGAATGTTGAAGGAATCTTGTCGAGAATGAGCGCCTTCCACCTGAATCAGAAATTGCCTTCGAATCTTCCTCAACTTGCCCACTAATGTGAATTCAGATGGACCAACGACGTTTGTTTAAAAAAAGGCGTGAAACTGCTACATATCTTTTGTGGGACAAACGATCAACATAAGCATAGATTTTGGCACAAGGTACTCATCTCCTAACCAATATGGGCTATCAACATTGCATGTTGGTTAGATAATAATTTAAAGGTGTCATTTATGAAAAAGTTGTAGCTCGACAACGCTTGAACATAATTTATTGCAGGAAACTGCATATATGTATTCCAAACCAACGTCAGAGGTTACGCGATCAAAGTTTCTGAGATTTGTGCTTATATGCTGATTTTCTGTACAGATTACATGTAACTGCAACACTTGGCATGAGCGAATTCCTGTAAATTCGCCCATGGCGGCAATAAAACGAGGGACTCAATATGGGTAGTCACCGGAGGTTGTGGGTAACGATGAGAATAGCAACAACGCAGCATTTGATGCAGTGGTACTACGTGAACATGGAGACCGAACAGCGAAGTGAAAGTAATAAAAGAATCGCTTGAAATACGAATACTCGTAGAACTGACTGCGACGTACACGAAAAGAATGCATGGGATCATTCGAAAAACCGAGGTTCCATATTTCAACGTAAACATCAATAGGCACTGCAAAGCAAAATCTTGCAGTCTGACGAATTACTTCGAAATGCAAAAGAACTACGACGGTCTGCTACAGATATTCTATGTCCGAAAAATGCACATAGGGAAATAAAACTAATGGGGTACAGCAGCGCTTAAAAATGCGCATATTTCGGGGATTGACTACAACATACATAAAAATGCTAATTGAACGCTAAAAACGCTAACCGGTGGAGAAATCCGTGTGGAATATTTGATACCAAAATTCATAATAACAGCTGCAAGAGCAGTTTGTAACGCTAAGTCACCAATTCTCAGTTATAAAACTATCAATGGTAATTTTCGTTTAAAAAAGCAGGAACAGAGGAAAGAAGTGAGCTAAAAAAACTGAAATACATAGTGAAGTAGCACGTGAAAATTTTTCTCCAATCTTTGTTAAACGTTCAGACTGGCACTCGGGAAGCATTCGCAACGAAATTCGACGGCATAACGCATCAGCTGCAAATGATCCAGAAAATACCAGATGACGTCCCACAAACAATCTCACAGACACCCCAACATGACAGCTCATAAGCATGGCTGATCAAAAGGCGCAACGCCAATTTGTGTAGCTCACTGATTACTTATTCTCCTTATTTCGTTCAAACTAGTAATGGCAACCGTTCGAATTTTCGTTCAGTAAGTAACCAGTCGAAAAATTTGTCTTGCATTTAAACTTGGGCAAAAACCGGATGCAAGTCCAAAACCTCGGCAGTGTTTAGTCTCCAGTTACCTAACGAAAACTTTCAAAACTTTCGTGGACTTCAACCGATCGAAATCAGTTGGTACCTCTTTTCGGGTTGGTGCTTTTAATTAAAAGAGTGAAAACCAAAATTTGCTCAATTAAAGCAAACGTTCCATTTCTGACCGAAATTTTGGCCACTCCTTGACCATGACTAGCTCAAATTTATAAAGTAAATCGAGAGTTACTGGAGACGAACAGATAGATGAAGAGACAGGTAAAGAGACGGATTAAATAAGCTAGTTACCATAAATGATACGCCTACCTCGTCATTATCGGGCCCATAATAGCGTTTATCGTGCGTCCAGCGTAGTCCGGTACAAAGCCCAAAATCCGTTAACTTCAAATGACCGTTCTGATCGATGAGAATATTGTCTGGTTTAATATCGCGGTGGATGAATCCTAGCCGATGCACGTACTCGATTGCGCACGTTAGTTCGGCAATATAGAATCTAAACTATGCAAGTTTATTATGTGCTCAAGAATTCATTCCATCGTTCCCATCCAGTCTATTGTTTCAGAAGCCTTCGGGATGAGCGAAACGAGTCACGGTTCTGAAGCATAGAATTTGGCAAAAGTGACGCATGACGTTTTTCTATACTTCTCTCAGCGGCGCTTTGTTTCACTGGAACTTGATGATTCGTGACAGACATCGACAGAAGACACACTGCATTCTCAGATACTTACTAAGCACTACAAGGACAACAACCAAGACCGGAAATATGATCGCTGAAGTTCCTCTCAAGTCACTCGAATGAGACAAAAAACAACGCGAACACAAGCTAATCATTAATAGCAAGAGTCCACGTAGCATGTGAAATGCATCAGATACAACCTCCGCCTAGACTGGCATTAAGGTGATGAACACGATAGCGATGTAAAGTGACATTATGGCATCATAAAAAGTGCAATTGCAATTGCTGTGCATTCGAGTGCAGAAAACTTGTGTGCTATCTACCTCCCTTGCATTATAATGCCACATCGTTCACAACGGAAACCCACAGGCCACTCCGCATCGCACTTTCTATGAGATGCCTCAGTAACCCAAGATTACTATGCACTCCCTTTGAATATTTGCTCCAAATGAATCTTCAGTAAAATTTCAAATGGAATTCTAAATTTCACTTAGCATAATGATACTGCAACCAACCAAATATGTAACAAGCAAGTCGACAGTTGTATAAAATGTTGTGTATATGCGTGATCTTTGAAACGAAGAAAAAATATAGCATGAATGCACATGACGAAATGGAAATTTTTGAGCCAATCGTTATCAAATATGAGAAGATATATACGAACCTGGCTAACTTCTCGTAAAAGACTCCCTTGTTTATCAACAATTGCATCATATCACCACCAGGTACGTATTCCATGATGAAATAAAGCGTTTGTTGATCCTCAAATATAGAAAACGCTATGACATAGGCGCATCGAAGTAATGATAAACTTTTTAGCAGTATGAACTGAATATCTCTGTCAATGTTCCCTGCTTAAGGAAGAAGTGGAAGGGAAATGTTTACACCTTGACCGCATTTGCTCAAGGTGAGGATATCAGTCGGCATTTGTCTGTGCATCACCGACACTTCCACCCTTTCTTGCCCCTTTGCTCTCCCTTCATATCGATAAACACTCATCTAGCGGATGGAGAAGGAGGAAGCGTAGGATCAAGTAAGGAATTAAATGCGTCAGGAGTCAGACATCAAAGTGTTCAAGAAGGCGACGAAGTGAAGGATAAACATCTCAAACAATCCAACAACCGCATCAACCGGTCGGCTTCTAATGACGCCGACACAGCGTTCACTAAACATCACCTCTAGTCAATAATACAGCAACAAATAATTGTTTTCCATTCCTTTCTACCTCTCTCCTCTTCAAACGATATTTACATGATAGCTGAGCAGTGATGGCAAAGAGGGAATTGAAAACTATTCTTGAACAGTCGAAAAGACTGAATGATCGGCATTCTGGTTCGTAGTAGTGTTGTACCTGAGAACTGTTTTACTGGAGAACAATTTTGAATCTACTGCGTGCAGCATGGCAAACAAGAAAATGACGTTTTGTACCAAGCATATTGCATCACAAAGGACAAGATCCTCAAACACTACACTTGTCGCAAGTCTTTAGATAAGGGGAGATGTTCTACCTTGGAGGAAGTCACTTTTCTCCCTGAAACCTTTTCGAGAAGAAAGAACGGAATCTAGTTTGTGTATGCAACGCGATATGCATAAATTATAATGTGCATATATGACACAACGCCATATATTCAGCAGTGTACACATAACAGCATTTTCCCTTCACGACTTGAGGAGCGAGAAGCTTGTGGGGAGGAAGGCGGAGGTGGGAAAGCAGATTCATTCGAGAGAATGCGACCATTAATTTTATGTGAAACATTTGCCAAGTACGTGCAGAATCACTGTAGGTATGTTACCTGGAACGAAAAGAATAGCTTCACAATCCACTGGCTGTTAGCTTCGGCCAAAATGTCACGTTCCGCTTTCACATGCGCTGCTTGTTGCTTCATTATAACGTCCTTCTTCAGCAATGTTTTCATTGCATAAACTTGTCCAGTGTCCTTCTGCAATGAAACAGTAATACGCAGTGATCTCATTTTCTGGTTACATTATAGTATTGGCGAGTGTGATGACTTTTCAATTCATAAACCAGGAATCGGTAAAATATGGGAGGTGTTTCAAAGAACAAAGTATAGGAAAACGTATTCAGTTCGCATCGACCCGCCAACATTTTTGCTGATCCCTCAATCTACTACGCGAAATGTGCATTTATGTATTAAATAAAATGTTTGCGCCCATCAGATATGGCGTTTCTTTGTCGGGAAAAATATGTTGGGCGCTGTGTACCTTGGCATGTATAGAAATATCTCTGTGCATTTTAGCTGTCATATCAAAGCACTTATCTAACCCCTCTGCACACTATCTGTACGACACATCTTCGCAGCGGTTCCAAGAAGAAATGCTAAGTGTGCTGAGCAATGTGACCATTGCATCAGATTGTAACAAAATTCAACCTCATACCTTTCTGCAAACATCCTACTTCGAACGCGCATAAAAAATTCGACGATACAACGAATCTTAAAGAAGTTGATGCAATAAAGGCACCGCGTGATCTTTCGAATTGTTTTCTTCTTCTATCAGGCTTTCATGAGTGTTTCAGTATATATAAACGCCATAATGGAGTACTTGGGAAAACATGAATCAACCGAAGTGCAAATCACAGGAAAGACATCGATTGGTTTCGAAAACAATACACATATACGCCCTCAAACTACACAGTACAAAAAGATTTGCTCACTGTTGAGGAAACACTTCAATTTTTAATTGAACCCTCCAACGGAACTAATTTCCTAGACAAATAGGCAGCCGAATAAGATGCTCTGAATAGGATAAATCGAGGGCTTGAATCAGCATTGCAAATTTCGTTCCAAAATTCACTCTTAGCTTCTCGCTATCCACAAGTGAAGTAAAATTTAACCTCAAGTCACGATAACAACGATGAATGTCGATATACCTTTTTGACTAGCGATACGCGTCCGAATGCGCCAAAACCGATGTGCTTAATGACCTCAAACATATTCTTGTCCATTTTTTGCCGTCTCAGTCGCAAATACCGCGATTCCTTTTGTGTAAGAAATTTCATCATTTGCTCGCGCATACTCTCAGGGAGATCTGCGCATTCCATCTCTTTTGCCAACTGCAAATTTTTGATTACATTAGAATAAGTGATTGCGTCATACTGTCGTCATATATCCACTATTCCCGTAGCATCCAAAATGTATACATAAATGAGAAATCACAACCGCATTCTCACAGACTTCGTTATTTGCGCATATATATATATATATATAT
>JAARMF010001185.1:12724-28844 GCA_022844705.1 Toxascaris leonina | reverse complement strand
CCCCCCCCCCCCCCCCCCCCCCCGGAATAAAAGAAACAAAACGGTTTTATGATATTCAGAAGCACAGTTCTGTCAGCTCAAGCTCAAACTTGCCGAATGTAAACAATCCCACACACCCCATGCCACATCTAACTAATTTCTCTTTCATAAGTGGATAAATTGCATCAACTGATAATAAGTTAACTTAAAAATCTCTACGTAGCACCACTATGTGGCAATAAGGTAATAACAATCCCAAATCACCAATACCACTAATCATCTCATACGAAGCACTGTGTAATTTGACATGCACATAATAATCCAAATGGGTTCATGCGCTGCCCTATTGTTCAGAATTGCCTGATAGCAATATTTATATATTTGCTAACTATGTACCACTGAACATAAATATAAGCAAGGCAAAAACTATCTGCTATTAGAACTCGAATCTGCTACGCATTCGCAGACATGAGATGAGGTGGGAGTTGGTAGCAAAAAAGCCGAAGGAAAAGATGGAAGGATCTGAAAACATTGATGAAAACAACTCCCTGCGAAAGAAAAGTTCCAATAACAGAACAATTTTTGGGAACGGAGAAGTCCTTCGGTAACGGCTTGAAGCAGAAAGTTAGAACCCTCGGGCAATACTATATACCGCACTACTCGAATATACAGAATAAAGATGTTGCATAATAACCCTCTCAAATCCAATTTGTGTCAGCGTATTCAGCATTATTTGACGACGAGTTTCATCTTCGGCGTTCACGTTATTGTTACAATGCGTCTGTGTAGCTGAGGAATCAGTAGTGCACGCCTGCTCGAATGGTCGCAACGAATCACGAATCAGCTCCAACTTGTCGCGATGCCTCCCAACACCAACTCGAACATCCTGCACGTCACTATTTAGCTTCACTCATCATTATATAGCAGCTACATAACAAGAAGGAAAAAATGAGAAGCCCTTACATTTAACCGTACACAGCAACAAACATTTTTCGACTACTCATTGGTTAATTTCGATGAGCCCTACATCATCTCTTGAGTAGAATAGCCCAATTTATCTCCCTCCCTCCCTCCCCCCCCCCTAAAAAAAATCGACTTCCCAGTCGAACGCCTGTCTCCAACAGTGAATTTGTCGGTACTTCTTACATTCGTTTGTGTGAAAGATGAGAGATCAATATCAGTAGATAAATTAAATCTCCACTGAGATCAACAAGTGGATTGAGTGCTCAACGTGACGAAAATCAAATCAGAATAGTATCCCACGTCTTACCGCTCAAAGGTATTCAGTGTTATGATGGTTATGGGTGCAATGTGCAAAGTGCAGGATCATATTTCGGCAGAACAAAAAAGCATTTGAATAATTTGAGCGTTTAAAAATTAACAAGTTCGCAATTTTTCCATACTTGGAGTCGTACCGATGCATCCTACACTTGAACATTCATCTTTCCCGCACTCCGCAGCACAGCTTCTATTCCGTTCCTGTTCCAGATCACGAAACAATAAATGGGATGGAAAGCAGCAGCATTTTAAAGCTCGACGATGTCGATGGACGAAAAGATGGTGAAGACAAAACGCCGTTAATCTTTGTAAGGGGTTAGGATTTGGTGTAAACGTATCCCCATCTATGAACTTATGGCGCTGTCATGCAAATAAAAAAAAAAAAAAGAAAATGCAGGAAGTCTAACAAACAGACAGAAAAAAATATACAGAACTATATGCGATCTCAACGCCGATAAACCTCTTACCTCTTATATTTTCAGCCACAGTTTTGGCAAAAGCAAATAACTAGAAGAAATATCGGCATATAAGAGCGATAATGGAGTTCCAAATCGAGTTTTGCAAATGAATTCAAATATTTTCAAGCAAGCCTGGTAGAGGTGAGGAAAATTAAACGAATTGTCGAAAAATAAATTAACCGGAAGTGTTTATTAAATTTATTAAATTCTCAGCGAGGCTTTCATTGGTAAAGAATAAAGAAATGCTTCACGGACTTTCTACACATTCTCACATATCACTGCGTTGTCGAATCGTAGAACTTTCATCAATGTGGCACATAGCTATTTTCAAACAGTACACCGCAGTGCACAATTGGAGGAGAGCGCAGTGCGGTTGCTTCGTGAGAGGTGTCAACCTTGACATACGCAGACATGTTTTTAGAGGATAATGTGCCATGTTTCATTGTCGCAATCAACCACTCTATCCATTTGCACAGCTATACTGCAAATAGCTCAAATTTCTCGAAAATGTTCCTTCGCGCACAAATGATCCAGTACTCCTTCGAGATATTCAGGTGCTATGATCAAATGCGTACAGGGGCAGGAATATTTCAGCGAGATGAGGGTTTCGGATAGAAGGAAATTCGAAAATTACAATTAAAGTACGAATCTCAACAAAAACTCTTCGTTAGCAGATGACCGTTGACATGAAGCTAGCAATTTCGTCAGAATGACTCCCCGATAAAGCATCCAAATTTCCTATCTCCTCCGACATAAGCATATGCTTACGTCGAAGTAGATAGTAAATTTGCAATTAATTCGCATACGGCTTACTGCCTCTTGCAGCATTAATTGCACATTTCTGCACTACCAAAAACGGACAGCGTGCGCAGGGAAGGAGGGAAGCTTTTCAGGGTTCTTCCAGCGAAACGGCAAACTTTGGCCCCATGTTGTCCTACGCACAAATATCTATCTGATCAGAAGTGAAATAATATCAGCGACAAATAAAGAAAGCACGCAGACCTTTGCAAAATGGGACCAGTTCGTTGAGAACAAGCAGTCTCATCACCACACTACAGAAGGCAATGGTTTTCCATTCCACGTTGCTTACCATATCAAAATGAAGCAGAAACACAAACCGTTGTGACATCTTTGCGGATTCTTGGCGATGGTTCCGGAGTCCTCAAAGCGATCCCAACCGCGCCGCCTGATGGCATCTGTATCGGATTGCTGGTGCTTGCCGTCGCAGGTCGATGAGGGGGCAGCATTGGGATTTCAGTGGTACTTATAGCCACCCCCTTATTCTCAGAAATACAAGTCGAATCGCTGTGAAACTTTCTGAGCAAAACAAGCAGTTATTTAGCCGGGAGTGTTGAATGAAAGCTTTCATTGCATCGCAGATATGAATAGTGAGGAAATATGTGATCAATAGACGAGGCGGCAAATATTAATGTGTGAACGCGCTGAAAAAGCAACGGCATCTGTCGTTCAACACAAACAATGCATGTATAATCAATCGGTCGGGTATGATATGTAGACAGGGAAAAGGCAACGCGATGTGCACTATAAAAAGCTCTTAGATAAGAGAAATACAGCACCCTGTCTCGGTCTGGTAAATTTGTCTCGGTAATAAGCATTAAATTAAGCATTGATGATGTGCTGTTATATCTGACCAAGTAGCAAAAATCCATACGTGGACCCATGATCAGGATTCAACAATAGGGTGGTGGAAGCAGACGTGAATGCGACGGAGAAGTAGATGAGGATCAAAAACTTCAGATGGATAATTTGCGACATTGATTCACTGGATAAGGAGAAAGAATGATCTGATTGCGAGACTGCATCTAATGAGGGAAAAAATAAGTGAGGCTGCTAAAAGGCATGACATAAAAAAGGTTTTTGCCATTCTGATTACAAAGCTGACTAGCTTCGGAGATTTACAAAAAATGATTAGCATTATGTTTATAGTTTAAATGACCTGACCGTCGTTTAACTTTGTGCCAAGTATTTGCTATATCTTCACCGGATTATTGCGAAATGATACCTACCGATGGGGAAATCGATCCAAACTTCTATGAGTTTCTAAAGGACCACGACTTTTTCTAGCATTGACGTCTCGACTTGAATACTGGGAGAGAAAGGAACCAAGGTTACAAAATATGATTACACAATTGCGTAGCTGAGGACTTAATGGTCCATGGAATTGAGACTACCGTTTAGCTAGTAAGAACATGCGCATGAAGGGACAGATTCGATGTTGCCATAATGCGCATTATAGATACAACTAACTACTCAAATACACGCAACTATAAGAAAAAGATCGAGTTCTGAAAGGGTGGAAAAATTCGAATGCAGTAATTGTAACATAAAAGTTTTTTTTTCGTTCACGGATGGCCATGCAACTGAATGACCAATAGAGTGGTGAATTGTTCCAATTCAATAGTAGAATACTTTACCACCAAACTCATCGGTTACAAGCATGCATCTAAACGCACTCCGAAGTAAATCAGTGGAACGGATGAAACTGGATGCAGCTATCTTGCATATTTCCACCAGTGCCGCATTACGCACAAACCATTGGATGGACTTTCTTTCGTGGCATCCACCACTTCAAGAACGACCCGGAATGCACCTTTTTGGCTCTAAGTAGCCAACCGATATAGTCCACTAAAAACTGCCACTCAAAAAGCATCATATCATAAAGACCGAAGAAGTGTGCATGCCACAAACACCGGAAGAATAAGCATGCAGTGACAGTTTAATAGATAACAGCTGTCACCCAGAACGCGAAACGGCATTCCAGTTCGCTATCGCTTTTTACACTTTCAGCCTCTACACCTCCAAATTGCCTAACGACAACGCCTACACGCAGTTTCTGAAGAACGGATCATTTCTAAATCAAAAAGAACTGAATGACTGTACGCGAAGGATATTTCTTCTGAAACGAAACCGTTATATGATTGCAAGCGGCAGCGTTGCCCGGGAAGCAGCAACAACGCACACATATCACCTGTTGTGCACACATTCCTCAACGCTAAAAACTCAGTCAACAACCGCGCCCGCATAAGTGTCTCATTGCTAATCGCTTTGCGTGCATTCGCTCCCCACAAAGTACTCTGTCTGTCACGTCACATATAAACCAACACCATCGTGTATCCCGCGCATATGACCTACTAGTAAGCTTCATCTATGCTAGTTAAAGCAAGGGATTATTGGGAATCCCTATCCTGTCAACTCCTTCACCTCCCTAAAGAAGTAGTGCCGTACACACAAATCGACATCGAGACCCCTGATGCAACTAGACTCCTGACGTAGCTATTTCCTTTTCGAATTCCCAGCACTTCTGCAACTTTTACAAAATTTTCTGATTCCCATCGAAGCGTTCGAACTGGTCACATCATCCTACCTCATGTCCCCATCCCAAAATATGCTCACTCAAGGTTTTGCCCCTTTCGCTCCTGGGAACTCCACATTCTGTTCATAGTACAAATAAACGGTCAGTTATGGCACATTAAAGCTCAAAATGAATAGAATGACCACGAAAAAAGCCACTTAATCGAGCGATGTCGCATCGTCCGTACTGCAATGATTGCGTGCTGTTTTGAATCCAACTATAAAGTTTGCTGCCCAAGAAATGAACGTAGCACTCTACGACAGCAAATAAATAAATAAATAAATAAAAACAACGTACTGGTCCCGAGAAAGCCGAACTCTGCTCATTTTTGGTTTAAAGCATTGATGGGTAACAAATAACAATGAATTTTCTCTCCTTCTCTTGGAATATCACAGATTATTCCGATGGTGCAAAATGCGCTTGTTGGAGATGTGGCGATGCTGCTTGGATTTCTCTTTTAGAATGTTTTTGCTTGCAAAATGCAATATTACTTCCCTTATTTGGGCCTGCAATGTCATCAGGGCAATTGTTTTTTCAGTTCAGGTTACCTTCAACACATCATACCCCCCTCTACCTCGGTGGCATTCTTCCGCGAACCAGTTCAGTGCAAAATGAAGAATTTTAGATCACACCATAGAAACTTATATCATGACCAAACTGGTACGGACAGAAAACAACCGCTCTCGCACCGCCCCTCTCAGTTTACCGCAACATAGACCTCGCCGTGTACTAAGGTGCTGAGGATGGGATGGAGAATCAAACAGAAGACGTTTGGAAATGCGCATCGCATTGCAGATACACACCATGCAAACAAGCATGTTGAACTGTTATACGTATCTCTCCCTTCACTGAGTGGCCTCCTCCCACTCGTTTCATCAAGCAGCAATACCATCCAGACATTCAATGCCAAACTTGCTACTCGATCGCTGGAATGTTCTTCAAGCTAATTAAGAGTTCCCTGACAGCAACAGATGCAGCTCAGGAGGGAATGACTTCGTTTTCCGATCAACGGTGGCTGAAAGACTTCACCAGAAAACAAACGAAGTAATGAATGGGGATGGAGGGAGCGCAAATACACGCTGCACAGCGACTGAGTAGAATATGNGAATATAGAATAATATGGAGGGCGAACTATTTGGAGAACATAACCAACGTTAAATATGCAGTTTAAGCATGAGTTTTTGGAATAGGAAATGAGATATAGAAATGTGCATACAAAATTTTCACGCAGTTCGACGAAAAAACAATCCACTTAAAGCAGCCGGGTCAAAGCCACAAGATATCCTCTTCACTTGCAGCGGTTGACTATCAGAAAGAATTTTCTTTGGCGTGACCGCTTTCTTCCTAGGGGTGGGGAGTTGGCAGCTTTTGCGGCAAGTATGCCAAGGACCTTGAGAAAGAGTGTTCCAGTTTGCAAAAAAAAACCGAGAATAGCGCATCATTTGCTCCAGTAACAAAAAATCATTCGTTAAGTATATGAATGGGAAACTCAGCACTCGAAGAGATATTTGTGCTTCAAGGACTGCAAGTAATTTGACCATCACTGCTGGCCAGGAGAAATGTGGGATGTCTGCAAACCACTCTTCTGAAGCATTCATCACTGATTATAGCGCGCAACCTATCTTTCCTGTATAATGCGATAAAAAAATTATGTCGGATGTGATGTGACCATCGCAGCTACTAGAAAGCTCAGCGATAAGATCTCCTTGATCCCAGACTCGGCACCTTCGGACTTTATAAAGCGGGCCTCTGAAGGTAAATGCTACCCATTTTCTTATATGTTAAAATACACTTGGTTTCCCACCATTGAAATGGAAGACGGCTATTGTGACGTCCACTGAAAAAGGGTACAGCGAACAGTGTGCAAAATTATCGCCTCATCAGCCTAAATTCATCAATATGTAAAGTCATGGAAATTATCGTTAAAGAAAATATTTTGTCTCATTTCGATTCAAACGCATTGATTAGTCCTGCTCAGTATGGATTTCTGCCCAGAAAGTCCACGCTGTCGCAGTTGATATCTTGTTTCATGACTGCTACTCGGCGGTAAATTAAAACCAATAGGTTGAGGTGGTTAACATTGATTACGCTAAAGCCTTTGGTACAGTCTGCCACTAGAAACTGTTAATGGAACTTAAAGGTTGTGGGATATGTGGTGAACTTTTGGAATGGCTGAGATCTTTTTTTATCACAACGACAGTTTGTGGCAAAAATTGGTGGATGCTATTCACAGCCTCGCATTATTACTAGCGGAGTTCCACAAGGGAGCAGACTTGGCCGTTTACTCTTTCTTATTTGTGTAAATGATTTATCTGATGGTTTGTCGAGTGAATGCAGGCTGTTTTTGGACGACCTTAAGATTTATCGCTGACTTAGCAATCTTGCTGCAGGCTATTACGAGCTTCAGAAAGACCTTATATATCCAGAATATAACTTTGCGACCGCGCATATCGGAAGAAAAAAGTAGTCTTTCGTATGAAATTTCAACATGATTGCCCTTCCTCTACGTCTTAATGGGAATAAGCTTTGCGGTGAAGACGTAATCAAAGGTCTAGGTGTGTACATCAGTTCAAACTTCAAATGAACTTTTCACAGTGGGGAAATAGCAAGAAAAGCATCATGAGTAGCTAACTGTATACTACTTTCGCTAGAACATCCGTGCATTGAACACTACAGACTTGCTTTTATTGTCTATTACCGCTCTCTTCTCGAATACTGTAATCAGATATGGCCACCATGCACTAATAAAGAAGCTGAAATGATTGAAAGCGTGCAGAGGCGACACACAAGATCTGCTTTTCGCAAGGCCTTACCTGATTCCATTATTCCTTCCTATCCCGGGAGACTACAGATTTTCGTCCTGGAAAGTCTGAAGTACCGACGACTTGAATTTGATCTCCATTTGCCCTTTAAGACAGTGAATGGCTGCTGCGATATCCCGTTCGATAGCATCTTTGCATATACCCCATTCAACACACGCTCCCGATTTCATCGTTTTCAGCTACAACGTGGATTTTCGACCAAAACTCGTTTTCTTTTCGATTCATTCGGGTATGGAATCAACTTCCAGCTGACATTATGGAAGCTAGTAACCTCACTGCTTTTAAAGCGAAATTGGCCCAGTTTGACTTATTGTCCTTGAAGGGAGTAGGCGGCCGGCCAGTATGCTGTTAATATGTGTATCATCTCGGTTCAGCTTTTTGTCAACACCACATTTGCTATACATGAATGCTTTCATTTTGAATATCGTCAATCTCTCCACATACTACTGTGTGTTTCTTTATGGTAAAAAAAAGCAATTTGAATGAATGAGTGAAAAAGCCGAGCATTTGAAATCACAAGTGCTATGAGCCGATGGAACATACGTTATCCCCATTTAGTGGATCTCTGGGAGAGCATAACGATAAAAATACTACGTGTTCATAAACGGGTGCATAAAATTTCGATCAGATAATAAAGGTGAGCTCGCACTCATGTATGTTGTGAAATATAATGCTGCGCACAGCAAACATAAAATCACGCATTCCGACTGAAAGGGAGCCAGGTAGTGCTCGTATAAAGCTACATTAAAGTAATCCTGCAAATTTGTTTTATCAATTATGAATTAAAATCTGCTGTTTCAAATGATCAGTATTTTCAGCCTAAACAAACACCGTCGAAATTCAACGGTCAACTGGAACGCCCGAGAAGGTTGCAAATTGAGGACTGTAAAGAAGCACCACAATGAAAAATGCCGATACGCTACTGAACAGACATCGATGGAAACTGTGGGAAAGCACACTGCTTGATAAGTCTGCAGTAACGAGCTTGCGGCGATCAACACTCTCAGACTGTGACCGATCGACTCCAATAGCGACTACTCGAAAAATATTGAAAATAACATGCAATGACAAGGTGACAGTGAGCATATAGAGTCGTTTTGTCAAAGCTTATCAATTTTAACAGCAGCTTATTGGCTGCGATGTGTGTGAGTTTTGCAGACCCCTTTGAGAGATGCGCGTAACTGAATGATCAGAACATTGCAAACGTTCCATGGCGACGTCATGTCTGCCGGTCGCATTACTACGCAGCGCACGATCGATTGCGAAAATAATCCCTCGTGATCAACAGACCCATGTTGCCGGTCTCCTTCCTCTTCCCTCCTCCAGGGGAAATAGATCTCTGAAACAAAGGACAACTTCACGCACGCAGACGTAAGCTAATGAAGCTGAGCTCTACAGCCGAATTTAGCATGAAGGACTAAATTCACTCCATTCCGCATGAAGGTTCACATACGTCCATTTACGAATATCACTGTTAAACAGTCAAGGATATGCTTACAATTGTTGGTAGTAATCGATGCAAAAAACAACAGATAAGAGATTGTGTTGGTAATTAAATGATTTGACTAAAAATGACTGCTCACTTTCCTGTGAAAACCAGTAATTTCGCAAGATCTTTTTGCATACTTCGCAAGATCCAATTCTGAGATACTCCCAAGGAATTAAGGTGAAATTTAAAGGAATTTTTGCCTGCTGGAAAGCAATACTCATCGAGACGATCGATGGTGCAAAAGTTGACTGAAGCGTTATGTGCAAGACGATCAAAAAAGTAATTACGGAAACGCGACGTGGTAGCTGGCACGATATGGGCTTTTGCACTTCGCCCACCTGGGCAACCACTTTCGCAAGCTATCACTTCTACATTCGAACCATCTTGCAGATCTCCACAGCATTACTTTATCTGGGACCCGTGAGGCGTAAAATAAGAAAAAGCACCAGTAAAAAGTACGTGCACATTTTTGGCATCTTAAACTCTTTTCGATGTTGACAAATTAAAGCGAAATGTGATCATCCTATCGTTTATATATCATTCAATTTTGTCATCCTAATTTCATCAGCTTGAAACTGAAACTATGTACACACAAAGATATACGTTGCATTGATGCACTTTAGATACACTGGAAAGAAAATTGGCGAACGTCTACAGAAAAAAAAAGTTGAAGAAGGAGGAAATATCGTGATGTTTTAAGAAATATGACGTTTCCCATTCGACGATAGAACTGATCAAAAATTAGCAATAAGGCGTTGATCAAAACCATCAAAAAGTATCACCACCCATCAAGTTGTTCTTGATTGCATTAGAACCTTATCTCATTGGTATCATTACCGGTTAAGGTTGGTGTAGTATTCCATTTTGCAAATAAATGTTTCCTGTGATTTCACTCAGCAGTGAACTCACATCAACGAATAATTCTGAATGCATTACGAACATTAGAAGTTTGCGTTGTCATAATGGAGAACAAGCAACTGAAGAAATAAGAAAAGCAGATGTAGCACTTTCAAAGGCTACACCCTTCTAAGCATTAAATAAGCGGAGAATCGCACCAAACAGGCTGATGCTAAATACGGCTATTGCATTCCTCTTGACTGATAAACCAATTTTTTACATCGCCAATAAAAAATAAACGGTGACATATTCACTTCACCCTATGTGTATACCAATCTCCCATAACAGTTACTCATAACATTTGTCTTCCTGCAGCCTATGGTGCAAAGTGGAAGCAAAGTGGTATCAAATGCATGCGCCCTTTTCCTGTTTAAACGCCTAACACTTTTCCAAAATTCGATGAACGTGGAATATGGTGGAACGGGCAATCTGGTTGTGTGCACTTTACCCCTCAGATTTCATAACTCTAGCTTCATTGCACCTCAATTGCAATATCAGACATAAAAACAGAAAGACGAACAAATATACGCGCAAACAGACACACATGTGGTCGTCATGATGCGCTTCTGCAAACGGTGGTGGTTTCATTATTTGCTCATAGAGGTTCTTGCAGAACTGGTTCGGCGGTGGAGCCCGACTCCCAGCAGAAATTTCCCGCTTTGACGATAATATTATATCTTGCGACACTTTGGTTGGTCGGAACCGACTCAAACAGTAAATGAAATATGGAAAAACATCGGAGTTACATGTGTACTAGAGTTGCATCGAAATTCCTGTGGCTTTTGAAGCTGCGATTCCGATTTTTTCGCATGTGCCTAAACTGCAGCGAAATTTCGGTCTCAGCACGGGAAAGCCGGAATTTTATTGTTCTTTTCCAGATCCGATGCTAACTGCTAAATAGCATTTTCCGGTACAGCTTATTACGAATCAGTGAGCTAATTCTTAAACAACAACTGAAATGAGCACATGAGTGACAGCCGATGTACATACCTATGAGCTTCGGTGATGCGAACACGTTAAGTAAGATATAATATCCCAATAGCACAATTTTCTATACCAAACGAAATTTGTAATTCTTGTGTTTTACGAGGCTCTCGAGATATAGCAATGGACGGGGGAACGAGAACAGGTATCAAACAGTGCTACGCAGTGTTTATTGTGTACCAAATGATTCGATATGAAAGAGAATCGACAGCAGTCAATATGAGACGGTTTGATACGATGCATGTACGAGTGCAACCAATTTTGCTTCCGGTGCAATTTCATCTATTTCACATTTTTGACAGATCGCTCTGTGATGCGGCTCATCGGAAGATGGTCTACCTGAAGATGCTAATCGACTGTCAGGATCGGCTCTGAACGAAAACGGTGAAGTTTCGGCTTTCCGCCAGTGGAATCGAAAAATCGCTACGATTTGAGCACACTGTTAAAACAGTTGTTGATGACTGTGTTGATCCTCAAGCACTGAAGTATTCAGTTTCCTGTCTTCGACACTCTCTCATTACGAATATTAATAGAGTGAAGGAAATAAACAAAAAACGTTAACCTTCAGCCTCATTAGCTATGAGTTATCACCAGTGAATAGAAAAAGCAAAAACAATTCAACTGAAAAATTATGAGCAATTTTGTTTAGGGCAAATTAAAGCAACTTTTTACACGGCAGATTCAAATGGCTGTATTTCATTCGCGAAGAAAACCACCGCCCCTTACTTTGTTACTTTGTTACGTATTGTATTCATATAAAATCTCTAATATATATTCAATCCACATTTAGCAACCAAAGCTCACATAATCCTTCTCCATACAACTTGCATTCTCGCTCAGTTAAGGGCAGCCAATTTCAGTTAGTGTTATTACGAATTGCCTAATGTTAGATCATCTGAAAAGAACGCATCCCTGATCTTGAAAGAATGTTTCAGTCGAGTTTTAATGTATAATCTAAACGATTAAAAATGAAAAAATACAATTTATTTCAGTATTAAACTGCTTAAACAATGCAATGAATTACATGACTTGAAACGAGTTGAGGGAACTTCAACTCAATGACCATGGATCTGCGACGATCTGAACTATGAAGCAACAGTTGCAACAGAAGTTTCTTTTTTTGGCTTCATTACGGACAGCTATCTTATTGCTAAGCTATCATTGGTCACAGGAACGAGAAACTAGTGAAGAACAACCAAACAGCAAGCAATCACAACAGCGCAAATAAATTGATGGGAAAGTGTAACAGAATGAACCATCTACTAACGGATTCTCGAATATGAATGAGAAGTAAATTCCACGAATTTCAGGCAGCCTATTTCAGGACTGCAGATTAGTCCTGAGTTCTCCTATAAGCGCATAATTACGAGGGAAAACAGTGAACTTAAACTCGGATTCTATCACCTCAAAGTGTTGGAAGAGAGGTCGTGGTTATGATTTAATCCCATTACCACCAAATGGAAGTACTACCACAATCGTTCGACTTATGGATGCTAAACACTTGCACATACAGATCCTCGAAAAGCGACTTTTCTAATAAATCAGTTCCCACTTTTCTTTGGTTCTTTGTAGCCATAGCAAGCACCTCTTACAACAGTCGGAACTCTCATAGTGTACATTACAGTAATCCTTAAGGAGAAGCCAGCCTAAGTCATGATAAACTAAAGTACTAAATGACAATCTCAATGTTTCCTTCGTGGCACGGACAACGTTGCACTTGTGCTTAAAACCCGTAGTGGGTATAAATATTGAGGAAGGGACGAATATGGAGCAGTTCATAGCGATAAGTTGAAAATGCGAGTTTTTTTCTGCTACGCGCAACAGGTTAACAATGGGCGACACTAACACCTCCAGTAACATAGAGGAATAAAGTGCGTGGGCACATTAACTGATGTAGCGGATGGGTCTCGGCATTGCAGTCGTCGTCGTAGGGCCGGTCAGTCGACAGGCCCGATCGAAGACGTCGGTCGAATCGTGCACACAGTTTGGTGCGACTCAACACACGCTCATCGAGCCCATCGCGCTGATGCCTCCAACTTTACTACACTCTTTCGTTCATCATAACCACAGAGCGTCTTACCGCATGCCGGGATTCCAATGTGCGACCAAATTCCTTCTTCTAAATTTTATTTATTTCTCAATCCCTACTCATTCACAACAATCTTTTCATTACAGTATTTGATCCCTCTCAGAGAGAATAAGACATTTTGTCGGTGTTTCAATATTAACTTTCGTCTCTCTCAATTGCTTTTTTTCTATCGTATACTCTGACCATTTGCATTTCTCTCGCTTTCTACAATCGCTCTATATTTGTTACAGTCAACTGCATCGCTGTCGGTCGAATTCCATGACTCATAGTCCGCAATACTCTCTCACTGCTCTCTGCCAATATGACTGCGTTCTTTTCTTGTATCAGCACATCATTGAACAACATTCCAATGGAAGCGCTGTGCGTTGTTTTTAGTCGCATTGTGAGTGCCCAAAACGTGCAGCATTCACAAAGTCGCAGCAATATTTCGTGAATTCCATTCGTCGTCTGATGATCTCTTAAAAGCAAATCCTCTTTTTCCAAAACCTCTCTTTTCACCTTGCATTAAGCTTGCATATTTTCTTTTTGTCTGATTTGAATGAAAAAATGTCTGTGCCGGAAGGCTGTCGTTTAGCTAAGTGCAAAATCATGCCAGTGGTGGAATCAATATTGAAACAAAAAGCACTTCCCAACTTCGCCGTTTTAAAGGTATCGGGGACGCTGCTTTATTTTGCCGAACAGATGCGGTGTGAGTATAAGTCGTTGAGTTCTGTGAATGAATTGATTTTGCCCCACTCACAGAACTTCGCGTCATTCAGAACGGATAAGCATAACCATTCGATTTGACGAAAGGATTCGCTCAAAACGAGGTCTCTTTCGAGGTTTTATAGTATTTCATCCTCTATCGTTGAGCGTTGCAACAATTCACAACTAGAACTGCCTTACGGTAAGAAGCTCAGTAACGGCTACAACTCGCGCACACACATATGATGCATACTCGTTTTCGTGATTTCTAAGCAGTGATTAACAAACTGTTTCTACCTTAATTCATCCCATGTTTGAGGCTAACTACGGCACTGTGCGCTTCAGCATTCTAAGTCAGAGAAAAAACCAAAGCAACAACTTTTGCTAGAAAAAACACTTCAGGTTCATACATTTAGAGATCACTATATGCATACATGTACAGATGCACATACGTATGCATGCAATTGTATATATGTCTAAATATTTATAAGTATACGTAAATGATACTGCCAAAACTCCAATAACCCCTGTGTGAACAAATAAGAATTGAAGAGCAGTAAAATGTCGGAGAGAATACCTGAATGAACGACCGCTATTCGTTATCCTGAATACCTAATCGATTAAAGCCAATGCTGGTTTCGATCGGGCAGAATGAACTGGAATGGGTTCAGCACAATATCCATGCAAAAGTGATCGGCCAAAGAATTTGCAGAATGCTGAAGAAAAGATGAGTCCCATTTTACGAAGCAACGAAAATAACAAGTGCACGAAACAAACGAGACAAGTGATGCTTTCAGCACGCTCCAAATAGTACAAACGATTTTCACTCATCGATCACAGCATTATCGACTCGAAAAAAAAAAGATTTAAGGAGATCGAGAATGTAAAGTTTGCTTATTTGATTGAAGAGTGAAGAATCCATACTAAACTGAGCAAGAAGGCGCTTTTCTTTAAACAAATTCCTGAACTTAAGCTACCTTTTTTCTCATTAAAATCTCTTCTTAAGAAAGAAGAAACGAGGGAGAAGGAGAGAGGAGTATGGTGCAACGAAAAAATCTGCAAGAATTTGTGCTCTCACATGAGCGTCATTGAGGCATTTTGCCACCAATACTGGGAGAGAAATTGGTGAATTTGCTTATTTATAAAAATTGTGCTTCAGCGTATTTTTCCTCATGATTCCCTTTTCAGAAGACGAATTCTCAAACGTCTTCATTTAATTTTTATGTTTCACTCGAGGAAGTCCTTATATGATTTCTGCGGGTAAAATAAAATTGTAAAAGAAACTGATCAACTACGACCCCATTCAACAGTATCTCACTTCCATCAAGAAAATTCCTTATTTTGACGCCTCTATGACTCCCTAAAGTAAGATGACCGAAGGAGCTGCTGGGATGACCACTGCTCAAACCAGTTGATAAAAAAATGGAGTACTTTTCACTTAATTGATTCATTTCACCTTTTTTTAAAGAGCTTATTTTTGGTCTCATAATAATGAAATCATTTAACCTTGAGTTATTTATATCACCACATCACTCAAGTATTTCAAATCAAGCAAAGATTTTTCTAAACCCCCAGTAATCCGCCCAGGGAGTTTCCCAAATTCCCTTGCATGACACTCTCGCGGAGGCCTGAAAGCGTCAGGGAACTCAATGCTTTAAGAAGGAGAGAGTTAAAAGTCGACAGCGCTGATGAATTGCGGCTTTCAGCAAATACAATCAGGGCCGTATTGAGAAAGAAGCAAAGGGAAGCACCACCAACCAATGACGCCATCGCAACGGAATGCTTCGATAAACAAATGTATGCTGATTTTGTAAGGCGGTCAAATAGAAGCAAATCGATTTTGTATCACTCTTCTCCAATTATTCTCTCGCTGTCCAAATCTTTATTCGCAAATCGACGGCTTCGATAATCTTAGAGCCGAATTTCAACTCACAGGCAGTCCAGATGCGTAAAAGGAGAATTCATTATGAGAAGATTGTTTCAAGCGAGATCCTTTTTACAGGAAACCCTCAATAGTTGCATTATTGCTCCCCCCCCCCCCCCCCCCCCCCCCCCCCCCCCCCCCCC
>JAARMF010001184.1:8548-30409 GCA_022844705.1 Toxascaris leonina | reverse complement strand
CGTAAAAATTTTATGAATACTAAAAGATTTTTTAGCAAGAGGTTTTATGGATTTAAAAGGTTTAAAGAGCATTTACGATGGAAACGTTGAAAGTTGCGAAGAAACAATTCAAAAATATTTCAAAAGTGAATGCATAAAAATGGAATACTTTTCGAGCGGAAAAAACTGAGTGAATTCGCTGCATCACTATTCGTTATAGTGGAGTAAGTCGTATGCGAAATCATTTATGAAATCCGCTGCAATTCCATCAGCCGAATATCGAACGTTTACGGATATCAACGAGGCAACACACTTCATTGAAGAGTAAATTTTTTGATTTCAATATTCCAATGCTGTTTCAGTAGTGAATTCATTCTGTCGCTTTATTTCACTAGTGGTAGTGGTCAGCGCGAGCACTCTTGGCGATTATTTAGCGAGTGACCATTTGCTTCCTACTGGGTGGTAGGCCATATAATTCGAATTTTTGTTGTAATCATGCACAGTTGTTTGGAAGAATTGCTTAGTGAGCAATATTTTTTCATAATCTGTGGCGTTTTTGAGCGTTACGCATCTTCAGTTGACACCAATGTCGTCTGTTAACGACTAATCGTTCATGACTGTAGCCTTGTAAACTTCGATCTGGGCATCTGAATAGCTATTAGTTCTCCATAAGCAGCTCCATTATGGAATGACCAACCGATTTTTGCATATAGCGAAAAGCTTCAAATGACTTAATTTGCAGAGTGAGGTGGGATGGAATTGTTGTTAAGGCGAGTGGACTTGCTGCTGGTAAAGGCGTTGTTATTGCTGAAAGCCCCGAAGAGGCTATCATCGCAGCTAAAGAAATGCTCGAGGTTTCTCTCTTATTTTCCTTTTGATCTTCAATGTTCTTATATCCACTCAACTTAGATATCTTCTATTCTTATCCTCCACATCGATGAATGTAATTAAATACTTCAGAGCAAAAAGGGAATCAGTTTTGCAGAAAGCTCTATTCGATATTTTAATAGATTTTACGTGGATATCGACGAAACTTTTTCGGCAGCCATTTGCTATTCATCCGCCTATTCTGATACCATAAAAGTTGGTCTTACGTGATTCAGAGTCTTAGAATACCNTCTGATACCATAAAAGTTGGTCTTACATGATTCAGAGTCTTAGAATACAATCAAAGATTCAGCTGTGACCTTATCTCATTCGAAAGCTTTCGAAAGGAATTGCATTTCACTCGTTGACCTCAGCAGTTGAAAGTGATCGATGAAGCAACCATCCTCATTGCAAGTATTTCACTTAGAAATTTTAATCTTTATCCTTGTCAGGGTAAATTCGGCGAAGCGAGTAGCGAAATTGTCGTCGAGGAGATGCTCGTGGGTGAAGAAGTATCGGTAATGAATTTTCTTTACTGAATTACTTGTTCAGCACTGTCCGTAACCGATTATATATCATAACACTGTCGACCTCCAGAAAACTTCATAGGTCACAGATGTGCGCAGTCGTTTATATGATTATTACCATCGAGTGATTTTTAATGAAATATTCCAAAATGCAGTAATAGTTTATTGCGCTTTAGAGTTATGAAAGCAAATAATTCTCGAATTATTTATGATGGAAAGTCAGTTTGATTGAAGAGAACATTTTATTGAAGCGATGGTTATTTCTTCTGCTAAAACTTTAGAAAGGGGTAGCCATAATAACAGGTAACCGTAAGAGGAGATCAAAAAATGATAGGTAAAAAAAAAGTTTATTTTTGGTATTGTGATAGTCATAACTTTACCTCTTCCGAACGACCCCACTAATGATGCTTTTTTTGTATAGTCGTTTCAACTTCCTAAAAAGTACTCTTTAAGGCACTATGCTTCACGGATGGCACAACGGTCGTTAACATGCCATTGGTTCAAGATCATAAGCGCTTGCTTGATGGCGATCAAGGTCCAAATACTGGTGGTATGGGGGTCGTTGCACCGATTCTTCATTTTCGTGCTGCTGTATGGGAACAAATCGAAGAAATCTGCAAGCGCACCATAGAGGCCCTTCGTCAAAACGGAATCTGCTATAAAGGTTGCCCCTCAAAGCTGCTCGTTGTGACATCATTTCAAAAGATAATTTATTGGCATAATTAATTTCAGAATGAAACAAAATATATGAATTTTTCCGCTTTATTAATTTGTTTTATTCTATGAAAGGTATATGATGTTACTCTATCGAGTTATCTGAGTTGATTCTGGTTTCGTTTTCTGGTTTCATTTGCTTTTCTTCGAATTGATTTCGTTTTCCGCAGCAAAGTCAATGGGCGAGGGATCAAATATATCAATTGGCTATGGGGGTCATAGTGACGTTTTTTCAACAGAACATCATTGTTCGGTGCGGAAAAGACAATATTGTCGGAGTGCATTTGAGGTGATAACGACANCAAAGTCAGTGGGCGAGGGATCAAATATATCAATTGGCCATAGGGGTCATAGTGACGTTTTTTCAACAGAACGTCATTGTTCGGTGCGGAAAAGGCAATATTGTCGGAGTGTATTTGATGTGATAACGACAAGGCTATTTACATGACCATTTTAGGCGTTCTCTATGCTGGTCTTATCGTCACAGCAAAAGGAGTTCAAGTGTTGGAGTACAACTGTCGTTTCGGGGATCCAGAAACTGAGGTGTTGGTGCGTTTGCTGAACAGTGATCTCTATCCGATTCTCTTGGCATGCTGTGACGGCACTCTTCAGGAGACCAGCGTCCAGTGGTCAAGCAACTATGCTTGTGGTGTTGTGCTGGCTGCTAGTGGTTATCCACTCAATTATCCTAAAGGCAACATAATAACAGGTAACCGTAAGAAGTAGAAGCATTTTCAAGTACTTAGATACAACAACTCTGCTGGATTTTATTTCTTTTCAAGTACATCTTATGGTCAGTGAATGCGGCAGAATAATGCTTATTGGCGAGAAATAGAAAAAGCTGATGAAATATGGCAGGAAGGCGGGAAGGAGGAAAATCTAAAGAGAATGCTGAATAATAGGGCAACTTTCCGACTTTTCTCTGCTTAAATAACTAAATTGATGTGGTGATGTTATGCTTTATGATANNNAGTGGCATCGTTCACTCAAAAAATTTTAATTATCAAAGTGTTCAAATGCTGTGGATAGTGTGCTGATAAGCGATGTTCATTTGTGTGTTGCCTATTAGGAGTGCTTATGTGTACAGCATCAGCTATGTGCCGTTGCTTTTGGCATTTGGGTGAATGGGTATGAGAGGAAAGAAAGGTCAGTCCTTTTTGGTTTGAGCTACAGCTATCCTTCTGACTCATTTGCTGTGAAATATGTGCAGTAATTCGAATAGGAACATAGAAATTGGAACGTATGTTGATCGGTCGCTCATTTCGCTATTTTCCATCTGAATTTCTCTTACTTTCTTATGCCAGCTCGGAAGACTCGCTTTGCTCTTGTCTTCGCTTGAGTGGTTTGAGTTCCGTCCCCTTCCTCATGTGTCTGACCTCGAATGTTTCGAGAATGATCTTTTAAAAAATTTGNCCTTCCTCATGTGTCTGACCTCGAATATTTCGAGAATGACCTTTTAAAAATTTATTTGAACGTGGCACTTCGATGTGACAAAGATTAACAACTTCATATGTCTTTTAACGGAACGTAGTGAACATAAAAATTACATGGAGAGAGTAGATTTTGTCGTGAACATCTTTAACAAGTGAATGTGATGTATTCATTTCAGGCATCCCAGACAGCAACCAACATACGGTTGTCTTTCATGCTGGAACAAAGCGAACCTACAACAACAGTTAGTGTTTTTATTTCTTCGAACCTGGATGAAGCTCCAGCAAAGCGATTCAGCTCTGCTTCCATTCTGATTTAATGAATATTTGAAATTCGTCCATACACGAGAGAAACTTGGCTAGTGCTTCGGCTGTGGCATTTGAGAAAACGAAGCATTTTTTAATGGATTAAAAAAATTGAGCTCTTCCTTCAATTCGTTATATGACTGGCTTCGGCATTTGCCTCAAAAAAAGTTGGCTGCTGGTTCGACTTAAAGACTGGCTCCGTATAACTGCACTTTGGCTCCAGAGGCACCCTGATATGGAAAAACTACTGTTCCGGCATCAGAAGGTCTTTGAGAGCACAAAGTTCAATGGAATCGAAAACATACCTCTCGATTACTGAGCCTTTGTATGGCAGGTTATCATTAAGTGTCGGCAAATGCAATGCCTCATTAAACCTTTTCGTCATCGGTTGTGACACAGTTCGATGTCTACCATGATCAGTCCTAGAGAGTTAAAAGTGAGCCATTATTATGTGCTAAAACTCGTTAANCCGGTCATATTTGCCAATTTACCCGGTCATATTTGCCAATTTAACCTGCCATTTACTGTTGGATGTTGACTGTTGCATGTATTCAACATTTAATTGTTACTTATGAAGCCAGTTGCTCGAGTGAAAGGAATGCGGAAGCCGATATGGCACTTCAATTGCTTTTCTTATGAAGGGAATATTTTTAAGGAAAAGCTATGTAAAGTGTTGATATTTTGTTATATTTATTTAAACGACATTGCATATCAACATGCAGAAGAACAACTGAAATTTGCAAAAACATTTGCCTTCTTTTCATATTCAATTTTTGTCGACGGAGTCGATGCGTTCATTTAGAATCTTTGATTTCTTATTGTCAGGTTGCAGCGGCGTTCTTTTTCGGAATTGTGAGCTCTTTATGGTTATACTGATATCGTATTTGTGTCTCTCTGAAGGACTATATTTATTTCGTTTCGTTGTCCTCAGTCTTTGGTGGTGCACCTTAACTTTGTTAGCTAAGCAAGTATATGTGCGTATAACTGCCACTATAGAACTCAAATAATATGAATCAGTCGCATCATTTCTCGTCTATATGTAATTATGCAACCTTATGGGACTTAAGTTGGTAGTCAAGTTACTAACAGTAGTGTACTAGTAGTGACAATAGTTTCAACAGTAATAACAATATTAATAAAAGTATTAGTAATACTAATAATATTACAGGAAAGAAGAACGTTGGTAATAACGCAGCAATAATGGCAACACAATAATAATAGTAATAATAGTAACAATAATAATAATTCTTCTCATTGTTTGTTTTTTGTTACTTCAATAAAGGCATTAAAAGAAAAACAGTAATTCTGCGTTTTTTCCTTCGNNNAAGAGAAACGATTACTGGATGATTTTTAATCAGCCAAATATTCCATCTGTAGGGCTTTTCAACAGAAAATATTCATTCGATGAATACCTACTTTCAAATCATTTCTTTATCTCTTTAAATAATGATATTTCCAACGGCTGTTTAAATGCGAAAACTCGATCCACACATAGTCATCAATTTCCGCTGTCTCTATTCAAATCCCAATGTCGACCACCATGTGATTTTATTGGCCTCCAATAAGCCATTTCTTTCTTTCCTATTGCAGCAGTAACCAATGGAGGAAGAGTGCTTTGCATTACCTCGACAGGATCGTCCATGAGCGTTGCACGACAAAGAGCATACGCTGCTGCAGAAGCGATTCATTTCGATGGGAAATTCCTCAGAACAGATATCGGACTTAAGCATTGTCTCAGAAAGTTGGTAATTTTAGTCTTACGTGTGCTTCATCGCATCTTAGATTAATTCTAGTCAGCTGGTTGATGCCATCACTCAAGGAAATAAACTATCTCTCATTAAGGTTGCAATCTTAGATTTCTGGTGTGTTGACGATTCTTTTCACAGAACATTATATAGATAAGTAACTTTATTCCTATTCCCAAAGAGAGTTTATGGGGGAGTTCAGAAAGCTTTGTGGAATCATGCATTAACTAGAAAAGAGGCGCTCAATTAGAGAGACTACTTTATTCGAAAAAGATCATTTATCGCCCACATGAGGCGGCCATTTTCCGTTCATGAGTCAGCCGTGATGGCATGGCGAAAAGCTTTTGTCATATGTCCTGGGCAAGCCGGACGCAGTATTCTGGAAAGCTCTTCATTATCGGATGCTTTGCCCGCTGCAGTGCCATTCAGTCGAAAATGAGGGAATACTCTTGAAGAAATGAGGTGTTTGGTGTTTAAATACACAATTAGCATATTCCATCAATTGCAGCACAGTTGATTATGCCGACAGTGGTGTCAATATAAATGAAGGAAGTTTATTGATCGAACGTATCAAATCGATTTGTGATCGAACGAAACTGACTTCGACTGATTGTGTATGATATCAGTTTTTTGATTTGTCTTAACGCAAGTTATTTATTTGATATAAATAAACTTTTATAGGTATAATGATGCAAAAAGAAAAGAGCATCAGCTGTGGTTCGGTAAGGAAATTTATGCTAAGACCTACCCCCTCCCCCTTTCCTTTGATCGCATTTTACCGAATTCTCAGTAGTTCAGGAAATGTTCATGTGAGATGTTTTAGCTGTTTGTGATAAACTCGTTCAGTGTATTTTGTATCACTCATTTTCATTTTCAGAAATTGAACAATGTCATAGACTTCGTCTTGGAGTTAGGCATTAGGCTGTTTGAGTAGGAGATGGGTTGTCCCCTCCTTGTCCCCTCTACACATTAGAAGATAGGAACGGTTTTCAGATCGGTGGATTCGGATCGGTGGTGGATCTGTTGCGTGCTGGTTTTGGCAATGCGCAGATCGTTATTGGGATGGATGGCGTTGGCACCAAAATAGCCGTCAGTTGTTTTCTTTCTCGTTGTTGACCGCAGAATTGTTTGTCATCACATTTCTCAACGCAATCAAGCGACTATTGAGAGTGTCACTTCACAAATTTCACTAGTATTGATGGCATATTACCATTTGAACAAGATTGTTGTTCATTCCCGGAAATTAAATTGCTGAATATTGTCGAAGCAGTCGACAAACGNTTGTTCATTCCCGGAAATTAAATTGCCGAATATTGTCGAAGTAGTCGACAAACAAAGATATGTGATGCCTTCTGGTTACCTCAAAATACTTTGATGAGATGTTTTTCAGGCATAAGAAGTATTTCTGATATTTGAGATTTTTATTGACTTTTCTGTCAGTTTTTGAAAACATATATTCCAAAATTGTGAAAATTGAGACGTTTTAAATATGCACAATACTGAACGTGAAAAGACGAGCATTACTCTGCTATAGTGTAGGAATGTGAGGGATTTTTTGGTGAGTCTCCCGTAAAAGTCGAATCTTAACCACAAAATGTGAATTTTTCCTTTATCATCCTTTTTGTTATTTTCCGTCTTTTATCTCAATCCAGTGGAGTTGGTTTCTTCAATCTTCGTGTATTTTCTTGAAGGCTTTCTTGAGTTTACCTTCGAACCTTGTATCCGTTCAATGATGTGGTGTATTTTACATACAATGGTTTTATAGACTGCATTATTACTTAGAAATTCCGAAAATGATCAAGTGAATTCAAAACTCGTAAAAGATTTCAAGATCCGAGAAATGAAGTGGCTAGGGTGGCCACGATTGGTCGAGGGTAGCTGCAGATGTGTTATCTGCTGCGTTTGCCATTTTTGCAATACGATGAGTGATTTTAATCCAATTTTTACAGCAAATGAAAAAGGAGACGATTCAGTAGAGATTAGTGCTGGCATTGGCGGCTCAAACTTGAGATGCTCTCAAGACTGCTTTGGGGTCGTCAAAGAAAATTCTTTCATACCAACACTACTGAGAACTTGAAATTAAAATGCACTATCACTTCTTCAAGTAGCTTATCTTTCAAAATTACAGGTGGCAGATGAGGTGGGTGATCGATGCGGTTTGGGCTATGACCTGGTCGGGATGTGTGCGAATGATGTGCTATGTCACTGCTCACAGCCTCTCGCATTCCTCGATTACTATGTGACGGGTCGACTTCGCGCATCCGATGCTGTTGTTGTCATAGAATCAATTGCGAATGCATGTCAAACGGCTGGATGTGCNTGCATGTCAAACGGCTCGATGTGCACTTGTCGGTCAGTTATGCTCATCTTGAAATCTCTTGCACATAATGAAGCGCCGTTGTCTGAAGGAAACCAAGAAATGGAGGTTCTGTGTGCGCGGACTGTGCACGATGCAGGCGCTATAACCAACGATTGAAACCATAGCGGTTATCCCTAAGAACAACTACGCTGTTGTTGCTGCTAATTTAGTTCGGATTTCGTCCATTTGCTTGTATAGAAAACTGGTGTTTTCTTCGTCTTTCCACTGTGATGAGCAGAAATAGCATCCCAGGATTGGGTTATGTTTACCTTGCCATCGCTCTGATACAACATTAGAATTTCGTAACAAAGATATGCTTACTTACGGTTGAAGGGTATTATCCTATTTTGCGTTATTGTTATGATTTCCGAAGTATTCCGACTGCAAAGTGGCGGATGAATGCAATTGGACAATTGGATTTGCTTTATAGTTATTCGAACTGAAGGGAGAATGAAGAATATTTTTGAGAGTTTATCGGTAATTTTTTTCAAAGGGCTGAAAAGTTTATTTAACTTCCATGACAAATGATAGCATTACCATGTAGGCCGCTTCCTGAAGCAGTCTTATTAGAATGCTTTACAGAATAATCTCCCCGTTCTATCCTCGCTCGAACATATCTCCAGTTCTGTGCCCCACCCCTCCCCATTCCTTGTCCTTCAAAATATTTTCTTATGCTACGACTTTTCATTGCCATTTCTGTGGACGTTGACATTTGCAGGTGGCGAGACGGCGGAAATGCCCGGCGTGTATAATGTAGATCAATGGGACTTGGCAGGGGTTTGTGTTGCAGTCAGAGATCCAAGCTGGCCGTTGTTACCTCTAAAAGAGAAGTAAGACAGATTTTGGTTTTTCAAAGTTTGTTAAGATCGCTTCTGAAAAACTGCCTATTTAATCACGCTTTTCTGGCTGTTCTAATGAAGAATCAAATCATCTTCAATAAAAACGCCATCTGAGGCTGTAAGGCAAAAACGACAGCAAAAGTTTTTGGCATTCTCCCAAACTTATTGCACAATCCATATTTTTAGGATTTCGGATGGTGATGTGCTCATCGGTATTCCATCAAACGGTTTGCACAGCAATGGATTTTCGTTGGTGCGCAAAATTTTCGAAAGAAATCGCATTCGATACAGTGACGTGTGCCCATGGAACAATGCTACTACTTTTGGTAACGATTCTATTAATATCGAAAAGCATCCTTCTTGAGGGCTACTTTCCTTTCAGCGAGGAATCACACCTTTGGATGCCTTATTGTGTTTTTCACTTCTTACCCAATTGAGCCATCGCGAAGTAGGCTTCCACTTGTAATCTCAAAAGCTATCTGGTTGAATCTTCAGTAGTGCAGATATTTACATATACGAGCGAGTACAATCTCAGGCAGTCAAGAACGTCACAGGACATTTGCGCTGTTGGTCTTTAAACCGCAGCGTTTGTAAGTATCAATGGTTGTGCTGCTGAGAATTGCAAAATACGATTTGGAGAACGACTGATCCAGTTCACTTCCAAGTGATGTTCAAAACACGTGCTTCAAAAATTATTGAGGATTGTAATGTGTAAATTCAGGTAACGAGCTGCTTCGACCGACTCGAATCTACGTTAGATCGCTGCTTCCAGTATTGCAAAGCGGATTGGTTCTGGGGGCGGCACACATTACGGGTGGTGGACTCAAAGAGAACGTCAACAGAGTGCTACCGGATGATATAAAAGGAGTCATTGTATGCACTTCCAACTTTTGTTTCACAATTAATAAACACAAAATACCGCCATTAATTCCAGGATGAAAGCCCAAAATTTTTGAATCCACAATTTTTCGACCATATCCATATTTTCCATACTACCTGGTTTATGGAACAACCTCAGTTTTGATGACGAAATACTTTGAGCGCAGAGTTTTTGATTGCTAATCCTTTCTTATTTCTTGACTGTTTTCAGATGAACGAAAATTTATCTAGTTGAAAGCTAATTCGGCTTGAAACTTCCGTAAGGATTGCAAGAGTACAGCAATGCGAGTTCATCTTTTCCCCTCCCATGTTGCCATTAAACATCCTGGAAATAGTTGCTTTATTTCTATTTGCAAGAATGCGCTTATAGGACTGTACATCGTGGCAAATCGGTGAGATATTCCAATGGCTGCAAAGCGTCGGTCCCGTTGATCCACGTGAAATGATGAGGACATTTAACTGCGGAGTGGGCATGGTACTGGTGACGATGAAGGAGAACGTCGATGCAGTGATGCGCCTCTTGAATGAACATCACGAGCAGCCGTTCGTCATCGGCAGAACTCAAAAACGATCCAAAGGTTTATTGAATACACAAAAACTTAATGCCGCATTATCTCGCGTTTGATTTATAGCATCCTCGCATCCAACAGAAGTGAGCTGTATTGTGATGGAGGAGCTGGTATTATTTCTCCTTTCAGAGACAGGTTGATATAAAAGTAGCAAAGTCTATGAGTACACGAGAGTAGTATGTTTCTGGCGATATAGCGGTAATAAAGCAGTAAATTTTAGGGAAAACATCATTTAGTAATATGACTGCATAGGGTACCGACTTAGATCGATTTGAATGAAGAATTCCAGTGAAAGCTAATTTAACGAGTATGACGAAGAAGAAANTGAAGAATTCCAGTGAAAGCTAATTTCACGAGTACGACGAAGAAGAACGCTTGTAGCAGCACTTGCTGTCAAGCAAAGAACTTTCTACTGAAATGGAATGGGAGGGTTATCGAGAGGATCCATCACGAGACTGACGATATATTGAAACGAGCGAACAACGATGATGCGAAAATGAATTCAACTGCGCTTTTCAAATCGAGCTCATGCACTAAGGGAGCTGTGATCATGTTGGCCATCACCTGATTGTTAACATATCATATTGTTGAATAAACCGACGTTTAACAAAGCAGTTGTCAATGGCCCGAGGCGATTAAATTTTCAGGCGAGGATCAAATTGAACTGGTGAACCTTCACAAATGCTTCCATGGCAAATATAGTTCATCATCTGCTAGAAAGATCAACGTCGCTATTCTCATCTCAGGAACAGGTTACTAATGATTTTCTTCTTTCAATTGTAGATTTATTACTATATCATTGATTGAGTTCATTACTTTTATTACTCGAATAGGGAAGAGGAAGAACCAAGCCAATGAGTAATTAAGATTTTAATGTGATTATAGGTTCCGTTTTGTAGTTTGCATTTTACAGTTCATTCAAAACTTTTATACAACTTTTACACATATCTTGAATCAAAACACTAATTTACTGATAACGTGGCAGATGAAAAATGTGGTTAGTGATAGAGGAAAGATGATGGCACGGTTACGTCACCAATCCGAATTTTGGAGTGGGAGGGGGAGGGAGGGAAGGGGAGAGAACCTCTCATTTTGTGCAACATTTTCTTCTGGGTATAGGAGAAGTATCATAGATGCATACAAGAAATGAAATATAGTGGTTTACCTTCTGTAGTAGATGAATGTGTTCCTCTTCCTTTGAATCTTTCATTCCTTCAGGCACCTCAATTTTTTATGCCGTTAATTTTGAATTGTTCATTGCTCGATTTCCGCATAAATTCTACAAATGCAGCACCGCACCACTTCTTAAAGAAGAGTTACAAATACCTCCTCATACCAGATATTTTGGTACATCACTCCTACCGAGTGTTCTCAAGTCCCATATACCCTATTATCCTCCACTGAGTGTGTTGGTTAAGCGGTTAATGAGTATAGGAGTGCACAGCTCATCAGTTCAATGACATGCACTGCGTATGGCGATTAGAAGATAGTACTGCAACTGTCATATGATAATATTCAATATTGATATACCTGTCAAAGGTGACAGCCAGGTGTTCAGGTTCAAATATGGTACGACTAATCGAACGTTCTCTAAAGCCAATGAGTTCATGCCGAATTGCGGTAGTGATAAGTAATGTGGCAAACGCGAAGGGAATCGAGACGGCGCGCGCTATGGGAATCCACACCACAGTGATTCCGAGTAAAGGAGCACCAAGCAGGGAAGCATTTGAAGAACTCATCACAAAGGTTATCACTGCTCAGTTATACACAGTAATGAACTTCCATACTTTTATTACGTGCTAGGATTTATAATAGTTATTATTAAACTGTTATATTGATGTTTATATTATTTAATCATTGTTAGATTATCACCTCTAAAAATGCATCGCTCATGACTATTAATTCAGCGGAAGAAATTCGGAACTTGTTCGATGAAATTTGCGAACGAATTGCAAAAGTATTATTCCGCTTTATTTGTCATTCAGTTACAATTGTAAGCGCTGATTTTTATCCTGTTAGTCAAATATTTAGCGGTGCTTTCAAATGAGCACAGTAATACAACAGGAGAGAATTGGAGTCGAAATTCCACTGGAGTGTTTTTTGGAGTGACGTGATAAAATATTAAAAGCAATAGCAGAGCCTTTATTATGTTAGTAAAGTCTTTATCAGTCAATAATGAAAATACTCTATTGAAATGCGATCGGACAGGGTGAACGACGTATGAGTTGTTTGATTGCGGCGTTATCATAGCAACACATTTTAATGCAATATTGCAGAATTATTTTATTTTCTCATCTTTGCCAATTCTCCGCTTATCACTGCTGATATACTCGTAGTCTACAGTTCCTCTTTAGGTTACTTCCAACGAATTTCTATTTCACGCCATTTTTAAATGCAGTCTTCACTTGCAAAAACTCGTTTAATATATTCGAATTGAAGGAAATCAAAGAAAACACCGCAGCCATTTGATTGGAAGAATTAAACCTATCTCATGATATGTTTATACTGTGGATGGGACGGTGTTCAGGTCATTTTCAGTGACTTCAAAAAGGAAAATTACCCCTTATCTTATAACTTTTTTGTCGGGAATAGTTGCTCATACTTCGATTATCGGGTCCGCTTATCAACTAGTTTCTATATATTGCACTTGTGCCTTGAATAATATTCACTTATAGGAATTGGAAAGTCGTGGAGTTGAGCTGATCTGCTTGGCAGGTTTCATGCGCATTCTGACGGCAACATTCGTAAGGCGATGGGCAGGTCGTATAATCAACATCCATCCTTCACTATTACCTTCGTTCAAAGGTGCTCAAGCAGTGCCTCTTGCACTGGAGCATAAAGTTAAGCTCACCGGATGCACCGTTCACTTCGTCAATGTTCGTTTATAAATTATTCGAATTCTTTTAAGTATTGCATCGATTCCTCTAAACATTTTGATTTTATTTCATTCCAACATTTCTCCAAATTTCGTTTGAAATTCAAAAATCAGTCTTTGATTTATTTTATACCGATTCTAACTGCTTTTTACACATTTAATTCCAACTTTATATAACTCTTAGCGCTATATTACACGTTATCTAGAAACTCTTCAGTCTATTGTACAAATATAAGTTCTATTCTTTGATTGCTCCTTGTTGTTCATTACTGATGCGAAAGAGTGGTGAGGTGTTTTACAAGTGAAAAGGCATCTGATTGATAAAAAACAAGATANTAGGTTACTTCCAACGAATTTCTATTTCACGCCATTTTTAAATGCAGTCTTCACTTGCAAAAACTCGTTTAATATATTCGAATTGAAGGAAATCAAAGAAAACACCGCAGCCATTTGATTGGAAGAATCAAACCTATCTCATGACATGTTTATACTGTGAATGGGACGGTGTTCAGGTCATTTTCAGTGACTTCAAAAAGGAAAATTACCCCTTATCTTATAACTTTTTTGTCGGGAATAGTTGCTCATACTTCGATTATCGGATCCGCTTATCAACTAGTTTCTATATATTGCACTTGTGCCTTGAATAATATTCACTTATAGGAATTGGAAAGTCGTGGAGTTGAGCTGATCTGCTTGGCAGGTTTCATGCGCATTCTGACGGCAACATTCGTAAGGCGATGGGCAGGTCGTATAATCAACATCCATCCTTCACTATTACCTTCGTTCAAAGGTGCTCAAGCAGTGCCTCTTGCACTGGAGCATAAAGTTAAGCTCACCGGATGCACCGTTCACTTCGTTAATGTTCGTTTACGAATTATTCGAATTCTTTTGAGTATTGCGTCGATTCCTTTAAATATTTTGATTTTATTTCATTCCAACATTTCTCTAAATTTTGTTTGAAATTCAAAAATCAATCTTTGATTTATTTTATTCCAATTCTAACTGCTTTTTACACATTTAATTCGAACTTTATGTAACTCTTAGCGCTATATTACACGTTATTTAGAAACTCTTTAATCTGTTGTACAAATATAAGTTCTATTCTTTGATTGCTCATTGTTGTTCATTACTGATGCGAAAGAGTGGTGAGGTATTTTACAAGTGAAAAGGCATTTGATTGATAAAAAAACAAGATGAACCAGTGAAAGACATCGAGCGAAAATGAAACACCGGCACTCGCTTGATTGCAAAATTAATATGAGAACGATAGAAAATCCCAGCAAATTTATCCGCAAATCCCAATATCCTAATATTTGGGATGCAGCAGATATGGGATATGAGGAGGGAGTGCTGCCACTTTGATAGCTCAAATGACAGATTTGAGGTCGAGCCTCAGTAATTGCCGTATGGTGCGCAGTTCTTGCTATCGAAAAATAAGTATTGTCATTTGTCGATATTAGATGTGGAATTTCAGGAAGAGGTAGACTCAGGTGAAATAATCGCTCAGGCATCGGTTCCCGTCTATGACAATGACACCGTTGAGAGTCTACATGAAAGAATAAAAGCCAAGGAACATGAACTCTATCCCGACGCTATGCAGTTGATTGCTGAGAAATTGGCTTGATTTTGGTGCAACACATTCATTTGTTGGTTGTTGGTGCTGTTTTTATTAGGAAGACCAAGAGAAAAGGATGTAATGAGCTTGTAACCTATAAATTTATGATACGGAAACATCCGTGAATATTCTTTGTGTTTAATTCTTTCATGAGGCGAAGAAGAGAGAGAAGAGGGGAAAGCAGGAACGAAGAACTGGAATCAGATGAGATTTCAGGTCTAAAAATACTTTTTCAAAATTTTATTCGAATATTCCTCATGGGTAGGAATTTTGCTTCATATATTCCATATGCTTTCATATTATTTAGTCTAACTGCTTTCATTACCAGNTTAATATAGGAGTTTGAGAAAATTTATAAATTTTGTTGATATCTCTATTGTTTATTGATTTTATTATGCAAGACAATGAAATAAGATTATTGAATAGTAAGAGTATTCGGAGACCGATAACGGCTAATCACTAGAGTTTTGAGGAGGCGGAAGTATGCTGATTTCATGGAAGTTTTCTTTTTAAATAGCAGGAATGCATTGGTAGTGATATGTTAACAGTGATGTGAGCTGGTTGTTTGAACCTCTACTTTGAAGACTGACCTGTTCGGTCGTCAATGAGGCGAATAATCGGATCGAATGGATATGAGTTGGCTTTAAGGAAAGCATTCACCTGTTCTGCTTCGCAAACACGTTAAATACAAATTTATTGATGACAGCTCGTATGATATGTGTTTTGGTCACTGAGCGTGCGAATTTGATGAGGTGGCAGCAAATGCGTGATCAAATAGCCTAGAGACAGACTGAGTACGCGAATGATCGGCAAGATGATAGAGAGGGGCAAGCACCTCCACACTCATCCAAAGATACGCGCACGCGCAAGGTTGTTCATAATATTCATTTGAATATTTTTTGCACTTTATATATTTTCAAAGAGTTCCGAATTTCTTTTATGAGTTAATTTCGTTTTGTGGGTGTCCGTCTAATTCATATAAATGGAACCGTGTTGGTAATTGTTGTCGAAGTGAAGGCATTCAATGCTCAAATAAATAGATGCCCTTGTATTGCGACATATCTTTGCATCTCTGTTCGCCGCATTGGATTCATCCCATATTTAACAGCAGTGAGTATTCAACAGTCTCTAACCCTGAACGGGTTGTCGAGTCGCAGATTCGTATATTCGAGGAAAATACATCGAATTGTTAGCCTTGGTCGATGGCATGTGTGCAATAGCATTTTTATTTTCATATCCAGATTAGGAACGGCTGACTTCGATGCGAATATTCAACAAAGACACGGCGTGATGAGTACATCTGTTAGAGAAGCAAAGACAATAGAAGAGTGGAGAGATGTGTAACCGGTGGGTGGGTTTATTAATAAATATGGAATTTCATTCAATAATGCGACCAGAACTGCTATTGGAAAGTGCTCGTGAAAAGAAGCAATTTTACTTCCCAATAACGCATCGCAGTTAGGAAATGATCGCTCCGATATTTGGATGCGATTGAAATGACATTAAACTCGGGAATCTTATGAGAAAAAACCAACAACTTATGATAATTCTGGGTGCATTGTTGAATCAAGAGGAGTAATAGTAGTTTTGAGAAACCATTTGTGGCGAACGGGAAGACCTTCACTCTCTTGCCGTTGGATGTGACTTCAAATTTCGACTGGAAAGGAGTCGGTGATTCGTTGATTTTTGNCGGTAATTCGTTGATTTTTGGTGGATTGGCGCACCTTTGGAAAGGTTGTGAAAGAAATATGGTAAGACAACACTGACATTGCGGCATTCATAGTCCTTACTAAATTCCCCTCCGTTCTCATGGTGTTTTGCATTTCTTAATGGCTGGTTCAAACATGTGGAACTTGTTTTTCCACAGAATTGGAAGGCACAAAGAGTAGATTTAGTAACAACGTTGGGGAGGTGGAAATTCAAAACTGAAAACCTGTTTAAAAGTCATTCTTGGTGGTTGCCAACCTTCTACTGTTCCGCATTGCAATTGCAAGCGAGGAAGGGGTAATGAATACAAAGAGAACTGTACAGAACCAGAAGTATGCAGTTGTTTGGATCATAAGCAGATAGACGGCTAATGGCTGCTGAGTAGGATGCTCAACTATGAGCAGATCGCAGATGCATGCTAAAAAGCCGTCTAATCAATGCGCATCTCCTAAATTGTAGTCATCGGTCGTCATCACATATCACGACGGGTTTCAGCCATATTTGATATGAGATAAGCGCACAGGCTGGTGGGTGATGCTTGTGCGCGGTCGCTTACTCGGTTGCTAAGCGCCCTTTTCGAGGATCGCATCATCAGAAGCATCAACACGTCGTCGCGTCTCTTCTTCGTTCGAATCCCCTCATCTCGCAGTGCACTTCGATGTACAGAGTGGAACGCACACGTCTACATCCGTTTTGTACGACACCGAATTGTGACCGTACGATGTGCTATTTATTTCATGTGCAGCAACACCATCGTTCCTCATCCGCATCACCACCTCAGCGTTGGCGATCACACAGTTCCGATTCGAAGGATGCTTCGAATGAGGCATGCTGTTCTTCGCAGAGTGCACCAGTTAGTTATAATCGAGAAACAAACAACGACTCGTCTCGAAGAGGTTCGCTTGAAATCGTTTATCGCATTATGCTATTTCGATCTATCGATGTGAGCGAGCGCTGAGTTCCTTCATAACTTCCTATTCCTGAATTTTTCAAAACATTGGCAGATGAATGTCATGTTTGTTTTGATGTATGTTTGTCCTCAAGTGCGGTAAGTTTTAACTTGAGAACGATCCAGGCTTGAACTACGTAATATGAGCGTGGACAGTAAGCGTGACCTTCTAGGCCAACTTGCAAGTAGGCTCACTATTTTATAAAGGAGTTCTCGAGTTGCACTTTAAAATTGATCTGATTTAGAAACGAGTTAAAACTGATTTAGATCAACATGAATGTTTTGTAGGAAATTTTGTGAGCATTTGGACAAAATTAAGATATCGATGCTTGTCGCGCGTCTTTTGTCATTCAATAGTTCTTTCCTGTAGTGCTAGCGACAGATGCTGAAGGTTCTACAAAGTTTTTTCTTAATGCTTTCACACCTATTTGGTCGCACTTTACCCAGTGCTACTGCCACACAATTTCAACGAACAACTAATTTTAAACCCCGCCGCATCATCTTCGGGAGTCTTTTGCATGGCCCTAAATGCATGTACTCGTCAGTTTGAATGCGCCGTCAATTTTGCACAAAAATTTGCGCTTCAATAGTTTCTGCAAGCGATTTTCAAATTATTGATTTTATGGCAAGAAACTATTAGGGCAATTCAAATATCATATTAAAATACATGCCAGCGACCATTTCTGACGTCCCAAAAATCGAAGTTTGAGCTGAGGTTATGATGGTTGGGGATTCAATGTACCAGAATTTTCAGCTGCTCTTCCAACCGTAGATTGCGTGTCAATTGCTGAAATCCTCTTGAGATCGCCAAATTTATGGCTTAATGAGGAAGGGCGGGGACGGAGAGAAGGTAGTGCTGTCTATACGTTACATGGATGAAGTAGCTACAAGTGGGCTAATAATCTGGAGAATGAGGGTTCTGTGACATCTTTTCGGTTGTTTTCTAAAAAGTGTACGGTGATTTCTTACTGAAGCAAAAACTTTAAACGTTCTCTTTTGTTCCTCTCTCATCTCAACCCCTTCCTATTCCATCCTCCTCCCCACCTCCTTGGCCCATACATGCGAATATGGATTTTGGACTAAATTGATCTTCTTGCTCATTATTACGGCTCGTTCGTGGTATTTTATGGATTTCGTCATAAGTTAAAAATCGAAATATTGACGTCAATGGCGATGTTTGCACACCTCATTAGGTGCAATATACGGCAACAAAAAGTTCGAGCAAAGCAATTTCTAAAGTCGATTCTTATTTAATATATTGCGAGAGTGGCGATGGTTCATAACGCATCGAATGGAAATCGTTTATTACCTCATTCACCAAACACCGCATCGTCAAAAAGTTAATGATCAACAATGAGACCCAAATAAGTTAATGACCCTTAACTCAGAGAGGAGAGTTGAACATAAATGAAGTGATCCAACACTCCCTATTCACGCCAACTGTATGCTATCAAATCCATATACAGCTTAATATGGATGCACCCGTTGTCATCAGTAATATAATAGCGGAAGTGAATGCGTCAAAGCAGCAAGCTACAGCTTTATTAATTGGATTTCTTCAAAACCCTCAAACAAGTCACAAATTCACTCAACCTTTATTGTGTTGTTTTCTAAGCCTTACCTTCTCCATAAGGGATTCCTAATGTAAGCTTGCCTTGATAAATCCACCAATCACAAAAGCAAAGCCAGCTGAACCTAAAGTGGAATAAAAGTGCTCACAACCTGTAGCAACGTTCTTTGATATCAAACCTCAAAGATTTTCTCAGCTAAAACCGAAATCTAGTTAACGAAAGATCATTCATTACGTGAAAAGAAGCGGTCATCAAGGATCAATTCTTCCAACGACACCATACCTGAGGGCTGCTTACCTAAATTGCGCTATTATTCACCTAGTTGCAATGAATGTTGAATTAGGAAATATGTCGACAGGCTGACGAGTAGATAGAAGTAAGTTCTGTAGTTCGCATCGCTGCACTGCACTGTTTTTGTTTAAAAGTTCAATTAAGCTCTCGAAACCTTAAAGAGTCTGAGTGAGGAGCAATTTTGCCGTAATCAAGTGGATTACAACGAGATTTGGCTTCGCAAACATTATGACTCTTAATGAATGCCATCCTGCAGCAAAAGTCACAAATAGTTCTATCGTCCTTGAACTTTTCGCTCACTTGAATTAGCCAAGGATATTAAATGTTTCAATGATAAGAAAGATGTTTCTTTCGCAAGTGAACGAAATATTTTCGTCATAGTAATATCGCTGACGTTTGTGTCTAAACTTTTATATATGATCCTAAGTTGGTGTGTAAGCCTCATCACGTTGTACAAGCCTCATCGTCGACTCCTAATTGAGTTTATTCATGTCTTTGAATGGCATCTGTTTGTAGCACTTCGTAATTTCCATTTCCATTAGTATACAGGATCGCTCAGCCATTCTTGCTCCATCAGCGAGGTATAGAATCTAAAAAATTTCTGCCATTTAAAAAAATTTATGACAACTGCATTAATGCTTCAGGATCCTTATAGTTTCAACTTATGAACAGCAATAATGATGAAATTTGCTTCGCAATCACCAAAGCGACCCTCCCGGCAACCATGCGGCCAAGTGGGAAACGAAAATGTAAAAGTGCATGTACCACTAATCTTCTCGCCCCCCACCCCCTTCTCTATCTGGAAACAGTTGGAAACCGTTGATTATGCGTTTATTCGCAGCAGTTTGAAAGATTTCACCTTTTAATTTCGCCCAAAGTACATTATAGTCTTATGAAGTATAAACTTCAAATTTTTCTGCTGTAGCAGGTGGATTGGAAACCGTTGAAACAGTCAGCAAATAACGGTTATGAGAAGTTTCCCAGTGTTCGTCGAATGCCTCAGAGCATGTTTGCAAAATTTCCCCCCTTCTTCTCTCGATGGAGTATTTGCCATCTATCAAATTTAAATTCTTATACGTCCACCCGCTAGCATTTGTCAACTATTCGGAAAATTTTTGCATAAATACACGACAGTTAGAAGCCATCTGTACAGAACTGAATACCGTTGCAGATGAACAACCTCCATTGAATCCTATTTTATATGAGTCACCGCCTTCGATGTCGATTGCCGATTGCAAGGTTATTGAGAGGTGCTCGTTGCATTGCACCGGCCGCCTTAAAAAATTTAGTAATATTCATGCCGAGCTTCATGCTGAAAATTACAATTTTCACAGTAATTCAGCATTGTTGTTTGTGAGTCGACTTTTACAGATGGCAAGAGTGTCGCTGCTAAATCGACCACTAACGAACGTTCGTTGGGATCAAGTCGGCAAAATACGAGTACAGTTACGTTGGATGATATAATAGCATCGGCAAGACGTAAAGTAAGCAGTGACTATATGGAACCACCATTACCACAAGATATTTTCGCAGCAGTGTGCAATGGGAATCATTCATATGCGGAGCGAGAATCCCCAGTTTTGAGTGGAACGCCAAGGTCAACGGTGAATGAAGTGACAAGGATACAAGATCTCCTCGCCGAAGAGAGCTCTTTTGCAAGAAGATTATTGGATTCCGATTCAGACACGTTTATCAGTTGTGAGCCACCAAGTTTGGGAACCGAAGACGATCTAGATCACATTGTTAGGTGGGTGCTGCATATGACATACTAGAGATTGTTTAGTGCGATGTGCAACGACATCACTTTTGCCTTTCACATTCATATCCTCCATCCGATGGGATTTACAACCATTAGGAACCCATCTACAATATGTATATAACATAATGCAGGTCGATGGCCATCAGTGTTTGGCAGGTGATTGCTTAAACTTCAACAGGTACTTTTAATTATTGTTGGTTTAGTTATGAGAGTAGTTACTGCTAGACGACCGAGTTCAGAGAATTCGGTTAATGACGAGAGAAATTCGACAACGAATCATATTCTCGATTATGAGCATTGATGTGGTGATGTACTCTCGATTCAAACGAGATCAATATCCATCGGAGTATTAATATATTTTTGCAATTTTAAAACTAATCAAAGTCTCATTGTTGATCAGTATGCATTCTACTGTTGTGCATAACGTGCTTATAATTATAAATTTGAATGTAAATAGTGTGCGAGAAGTGTCCCTTTATTAAAGTTTACGGATGATTTAACAATATAATCCTCATCAAATCTTTCATCACTATTGACTGCAAAAATACCATTGAATAGCACGGGAAAATTTTTAAAAAAATCTTTCCGAAGTTTTCATTAAATGGATTAGTTTAAGGTTCTTGATTGGTTGGTGATGAAGCATTTAGACGGATGCATCTCATCTTTTCATTGTTTTGCTCGCTCATTTCTTATAGAAACATTTTGAAAGGGTTTTTGTGGAGGTATGCTGGAAAAAACCCTCAAAAAACAACTGCAGATCGATGGCCATCTTCAGTGAATGATGTACAGAAGTTTTTCAAAATAAATATCAAATACACATCAAAATGTCAAACAAATACATATCGTCAGTTATTCTCCATCAACCTCAGCACTTTTAAGC